>KZ505637.1:976672-1122054 GCA_002844005.1 Limosa lapponica baueri
CAAATATTGAATGAAGCAGTAAAATACTTTACAAATACCGAAGCTAAAATTTTAATTTGCTTTGGCTGAATTTGTTAAAAAGGAAAGGAAAAAAAAAAAAAAGAAAGAATAACCAAAGTGATGATCTCATGCAGTCACATAAGTCTTCAGAGGAGCAGTAAAACCAGCCACATGAAATGTAGAAAATGCTTATAAATATTACTGACCTCTCATAACAGTATTCCCACAAAATCAGTGAGATAAGTTGATGTGGTCAATACGGATCTATATCAAAGTCCAATTCTACCTTCTGTCACTGATTTGCTGGGTTACTTGAGCAAATCACTTCTTTTCTTGCTCTAGCTTTTCCTGATCTGTAAAATTAACAAACAAAACAAACCAAACACAAAACCAAAAGAAAAGATACTATATTTTGTGAACTGGACTTTGAGCTCTGTGGATGAAAAGTCCTACAGAAGAGATGAGTTTATAATTCATTTAGTGGTACATACAAACATACCTGGACTGATGATACAACATTGGGCTGTGTTGATTTTAGTAATTATTTAAATGATAAAATGTATTTGATCTTGGTTTATGCCTGTCAGCTGCAACACGTGGAAAGCGTCAGCAGTCCTAGTGACTTCAGTGATCTTGGCTAAGCCTTTCTATGTTATTTAATTTACTTTCTTCTTTTCCATCATTTTCTGATGTTAGACTCAGAAAATTGATTAGGTTGATGAGACTGAGAGGTAACAGAGAAGCATGTTATAACTTATTCTAAAGGGATTGAGAAAAAAAAAGCTGTTCTGTGAAATGACTGCTGCTGAGCAAGAAACTATATTTGTAAATATCGTGAACCTATAGAATTATGCAGAAGACAAATAATTATAAAATCTTACTAACTTATTAACTGAAAGTCTTTGCTCTCTTAAAATAAAAAAGATCCCTGGACTCCTAGGAGTACAGTAGAAATGGATTTTATTTTCTTGACAGTAAAGTATTATCCAAATAGTGCAGTATGTTTTTCCCTATATCTATGGGATATATTAGCAAAATGATTTCTAAGTCTGTATATGAAAATGCACTGCAATTCACCAAAAGAGGGAGAGAAGAATTTTTTAAAGGAAATAGAGAAGCAAAGAAACTCAGCATAAAGGCTATTGCACTACCAGATATGCCTGTCAATAACAGTGTGTTACGCTTTCAATAAAAACTGCAATGTAAGCATGCTACTGACACATATCACATTTGAAATAGGCTAAAATGAATGCAAGTAATAAAGTATCCAAAACTATGGCAATGCTGTATCTTAAACTGGTACCCTGCAGCAAGAGATAATAGAGGATGATAAACCATCTTTTTAATCCAGGTATTTCTTTGGAATACCTTGTAATTATTAGACCGGACAGGGAGATTGTAGGATTGGCAGGCAGTATGCATGTCTCTGTAGTTTTTGTCAGAGTGCTGATATGTGTACATTCATTCTGATAAGAGTGGTGACAGAAATAGAAAATCCCCAACTGCTTTGGGGAATGAAAAAGAGGGCTGGATAGCAAAGCTTCCTCCCCCTGCCCTTCTCCACACAATATACACCACATCAAAAGGCAGAAAGAGATCTCTTGTCTTCACAGTTAGCCAAAATTCCTTTTCACTCATCTCAGACAAATAACCATCAAACAAGTTTTAACTTCTGTAAAACAGGAATGAGATCTTCATAGCATCATCAATGCTCTTTAAAACTTTTTTTGGATATCAATCAGAAATCCTTAGTGTTGGTCCTGTGAAATATGTTTTCCCTGTAACAGCTGTGTTGATGGTAGGTATCTCAGTATCTGCTTATAAGCTAACGCTTACGAACTTTCAGAGGGGAGTTACTCAGCAAGACATAAATCCTATCAAACATTACATAACTGATCTGAAAATGTTGATTAGCAGACATATAATACTTGCTTGTTTGCAGTGTATCATTCCAGTAACATTCTGGAACAGATACTCAGGCTTCTTGGCATGAAGAGATATACACAATCCAGGTAGTAAGCGTATTTATCCCAAAGGCCTGGATTTAGATGTATCAGGGTCTTGATAAATTCGGACTTAACCTTTTATAAACACATAATCTTCCAGTGCAAATGTGAATGTAAGCATTGTTCATTTGTCTACAGAGAGGCACATGTACAAACAGGACAATTGTGCTTTTTACTTCGTATGATAGGAACAAGCAGAGGAGTCACTCTGCAAAAAAGCAGAGATCAAAGATCCATGGCTGAAGAGAAAAATCTGGATACCTTCCTCACCACCCACCACCAGTAAAAAATATCCCCAAACAAACAAAAAACCTCCCATCAAGCTACAATAAGATTCAATGTTAAAAGCTTTAAAGCTGTTCAAACATTTCCAAGTTTGGTCTGAAATTGATTTAAAAGGGCTTTTTTCTTCCATACTAGAATACATTTATATAGGTTTAGATGATCTGAAGTTAAAAAAAGATTTGGGTTCAGACTCCCTCTTCAGCCTCGGTTCAGATTTCACAAGCAAAATTCAAATTACCCGGTCTGGGGACTAACAGATGGAGTTAATCTATTACTGTAGGCAACTACTTGCAAAACACACATACTAGTCAGCATCCATGCCCATTTTTAAATGAAACTACCACACAGAGCAGCAGAGGGGAAACTTTTACCTTCAGAAATTAGCAGTACTATTCATGAAACTAAAAGGGTTTCTATCAAGAGATGAAGTCTTAATATTACTTCATTAAAGAAAGTTATGTCTGCTTTCATTTACACAAATGTTTATGGCAAACAGTCTAAAGTGGTTCTGAAGGTATTCCAAAAAGATAAAATAGTTACCTGCTGTAAAATATGGAAGAACATTTTGTTTTAAAAGAATTGGAACCAAGCTGGCATGCAGAATAAGGAAAAGAATATATGATCTATATGTTTGATCTGTGGCATTCTTTACCTCATACTTCCATGCATTGTAAGAAAGAAAAAGAAAGAAAAAACAACCCACAAACATTGACAAGGAATAACTGAGAAAAAATAGTTTATCTGGGGGGCGGGAAACCCCAAGCTACTATTTAATTTTCCTTAGCCTCTTCGTACCAAACTATTTGAGAGATTAATTGTGTTTCCAATAATTTACTTTCATTCTTGTGATATAAGACAAAGGATGCTACATATCAGGTATCAGATAATAAGACAGAGGACTCCAAATTTCCTGACTTCTTATTCATAAAGGAAACCGTTTGCAAACATGACACAGATGAACTGAATGTTCAAGTTGTGGAAACAGAGGTGTATCTTTTCCAAACTCTCTCTACCAGCAGTGTTCCTACTTCCTCCAACTTCACAGATCCAGTTACATCCTCCAATTTTCAGGCAGGGTGGAGCAGGTGGGGGAAACATCCCCACTTTTTTCTTTCTGAGACACTAGACTTTGGGATTATATGTAAAGGTGCACTGAGGATATTTATTTGAGGCTATGTAATGAGGCTATATATGAGGCTATGTAACTATGTATTGTTTTCAGATCTAATTAATAGCTTATGTGTGTCTCATTGTCTTATGATTACTATCTTATCTTGTTATACTTTCTATAGAAAACATCAATAACGTGAAGAAAAAAAAAAACATGAAAAGAAGAAACATACAGTTGAAAGCACTACATTACGTTAAAAAGCCAAGTAAGGAACTGCTAAATTGGTCGTTGCCTATGTACTCTTAAATCTCTCCCATGTGTCTGTCCTGTATACTGAATGAGGCAGGGGTCCTGTGGGAAAACAAGATGAGAATATGTAATTAAAGACTCTATCATAATGCATATGCATATAACACTACATTGCACACACAATGTGTGGTTCATTTTCTTTCTCATCCTGTCCCTGCAGAGAAGATGAGAGGGAAAATGAACTACACACATGACAGATGTTAGTAACATCAGTTAATGCATTTTTGGAAGAGAGACGGATACTAAAGTCATTGAAAGGGTGCTGTACGAATAATAGAATAGAATAGAATAGAATAGAATAGAATAGAAGAGGAGAGGAGAGGAGAGGAAACAGGTCAACTGACCAAAATTAATTTCAAACATTTTTAAACAAGTGTTCTGAAATAAAACCAAGAAAAATAACTTTCTGATAACAAGAAAATGATACATGGTGTTGTTTTTCTAGAGTGCTAAAGAAAAGAATATAACACATACAGAAAATGAAATCCTATGGATAGTATAATTCTAATAATTTCTATTAGTAATTTGCAATATTCCTTTCTGTGCAGTCTACTACTTCCATTGTGAGTTATGGCTGTAGTGAAATAGAGCAGTTTCTTCATGATCCTTAGGTAGAAGTTGTAGGATTAGATACTCTGCTTCTCCAGGTGATACACATATTCCTTATGCTTTCATGAAGATTTAATTAAACTGGTCTTAGATGCAGAAATATATACTCAAATGACTAATGACTTCATTTCCTTCAGCTTTCCTCTAGAAATCTAATATTCATAAATGTGCTCATCCTTAGTTTTGGAATGCAAAGTTAATATATCTAGAGATCGATCTTAAAAATATATGTATTTTATTTCCAGTTTACATTTAGTTTATTTTTTTAATTGTACTGAGAATGCCTAAAAAAATTTATACCTGTATATAGATACAAATTTGATGAATACATTTTAAATATAAATAAATCCCAGTTTAACAAGGGCATATTCTTGACTTTTATATCAAATAGTTGAAATAGTTGCAATATGAGACAAGTCCAATGAAAAAATATTTAGCTGTCGTTGTATATATTATGTTGATAAAAAATCTACACATACAGTCTGTGATTCATTAAGTATTTAAGTGTATAAGCTATTTTATATGGCATGGATGATTTAAAGATGATCAGGATGAAGGAGCTAGAAGTCAGTTACACATTTCCAACACATAATGTACTGAAACTTTATAAATTTTATAAAAAGTTTCTTAGTGACTTGGATGGATTGTGGATGAAGCTGAGTCTAACTGAAGTCTTCTTGCAATGGAAAGACTTCTGGAGGAAGTGAATTTCTGTCACAATGAAACTGGAAAATTTTTCAGGATTTTAAAGATAAAAATTATTTATTTTAATGATAAATAAATAAAGGTGGGGGAGCCCAGGTGTTAAAAAAAAATAATTGAAAGAAACTCATTAGTTTTGATGCATTCGTTGTGTGACAGAGCTGAAAATTAGTTCAGTTTGTAATGTTTGACTATCATACAGATGTAAAGAATAATTATTTAAAACCTAAAGTTGCATCAGATGTTAAAATATTTGATTCCTTTTCACAATTATAATTCTTTAAATACAGACCTACTTGGCATATTGGTTGTGTATTTTATAGTTTTCAAATGAATTTTAAAAGCTTGCCTTTACAGAGCAAAGAATCTAACCACCACACCAGGGAATCCATGCCTGCCAGCCTCTCCATATGTTCCCTACACTCATAAGCCCTCTTGCAGTAATACTTGCATAGCAAATGTAAATACAGTTCTGGACCAAGTTTTCTCTCAGATGAGCACACATCAAAGACTAGCGTCAGTGAAGAGACTTTTCCTTCATCTATTGCTATCCAGCTTTGAACACTGTCTTCTATTTCTTCATTTAAATTTTACAACAGTGACTGCATAACATTAAAATGCATATGCTACCTAAGGGCAAAAATTTACCCCTTACACATCTTGACTAGTACTTTACTCTCTGAATGATCCTTTTAAGTCAAGCACTAGTTTTTTTACTTCCTTCTGTCAAGTAATACTTTGATATCAATGGATGTGGTAGAGAATGATGAGTGGACACATAGAGCAAAATATTACTCTGTGTAGTAAATCATGGAAATATCCATATGGAGAAACTGCAAGAGTCTCAGTTATACTGGTGATCTGATACCCATATGAAGTTTCCACTGAAATTAGAGGCTATTCATATAAGCAGCTCCTTCTCAGGGTTACTCAGGTAATCATGAATTGATTCTGAGTAATAAATTAGCTCTTATAATGAAGACCTAGTATACACCATACTTGTGTTTTTTAAATACTGTATGGGTGATCCAGGAAATTGCAGAGGAGTAAACCTTAAAACTGTATCTGGTAAAAATGTTGAAATTAAACTTCAAAAGAGAATAATAAACCACTTGGAAGATCATCTAATCTCGGTGAATCAATCTGTTCAATGTCTTTGAATGCATTAATAGAGAGGGGAAGAGAAAATCACTTGATATAATGTATTTAGTGTTTAAAAAGCATCTGACAAGGTGTGCTAAAACAAAATAGGCATGGGAAGAGATTCAAATGTTATGTTAAACTGTCTAAGAAATCAGAAAAAAAGAGAAGCAAATGACAATTTTATTCAAGAAAAAGCATTTGTTGAATATATATGTTAATGAAAAGACAACACAATGATAGATGGAAATCAGCAGTGATAACACAAAGAAGAACCCTAACACAGAAGGGAGACACCTTAAGTGCTCATACCACTCTCATGCTTCTAAATTAATCATATCAGCTCAGGAAATGAACCTCAGCATCACTGAAAACAGCTCAATGAAGACTTCTGTTCAATGTGCATTTGTATTCAAAGAGCAAATTAAGTATTGGATGTGTGAAAGAAGCAGTATATAGGCCAAATGATTTATATGAATTTAGAGAATTTAGAGACAATTTAGACAAGAAATAGAATTTGGAAATGGAAAAGACTTCTATGAAAGAGAATAGAAAGGTTTGGGCTTTTTATTTTTGAAAGAACAAAATTGATATAATCAAGTTATGTATCAATAAAGAGCATGGAGAAGATAGATTGAGGGTCTCTTTCATGATAAAGGAGAGCAATGTTTTTCAGAAGTGGAAAGAAGCAATTAGAACACTGTTTCTCCAAAACACCTTTCTCCTTTAACATGTAATTTAACTTCAGAACTCACTGCAAAAGATGTCACTGAGGCCGAGAAACACTGAGACTGAAAATTTGGCTTAAGTTAAAATAAAAAACAGGTATTAAAAGCTATCAGATTGGTAAGAGTTAAAATCTCTGCTCTTCAGCACTCGATGTCAATTTTAACTTTAAAGATTAGGATGCAGGAAATTTATCCTGTATCTGATTAATGCTGAGTATTATACTTACCAGATGTCATTCAGACTGCTCATACAGAAAGCTCAAAAGGCTCAAGAGACCTGTGGGCTAGGAACCCAGTGGTGAGCTTCAAAGGGCCACTGATTAGGGGTGGTAAGAATTACCATTTCCTGCCGAAGATAGAAAAGTATTGTGGAAAATGAGAGGACACATCTTCAGGAGAAGGTCTGGGATGCATTGGTGTTCCCTAGAGCCCCATTCCTGACCTCAGAGACACCCCCTATATGGATCTCTGCCACTGCAGAAGAAAGAAAGAGTTTGTCATAACATTTAAATCCAAACTGTTTGCACGATAAAGCATTCATTACAGTATTTGAAGTCTGAATGTATAGATGTGGCTGGACAATTTTTTTTCCCTTTCCACTAGCAAGACACCTGTTTCAGTAAAGTTTTTTGACTTTACAATTTTCCTTTGAAAGTAGGTCAGGATCACAGGAAGGTATCCAAAGCAGAGGCAACACTACCAGTTTGGACTGGTTGTCCATTGGATGGAACTGGCCATTGGATGGCTCAGGGGTAAACACCGTTTAATTCACATCACATGTGTGGCGGGAGCCATGCTGCCTGAGTCACAAAAACAAAGCAAATGGCTTGGCAGGCTCCACTATTAAAACATGTCATTATCCTCTCCTGGGATGCAGTTAACACCAAGGGACACCTGTACAAAATACAGGAGAAGCATGGTCTGGGGACAGTCTTCTACAGAACTTGGATACAAGACCAGAAAAAATTGGAAGATATTCAGACCTTTTCCTGTGTCATCTCACCTTGGCTGCTCTTAGACCTGGACATAGAGGAAGAAGAAATGTAAAGTGGCTGTTAGTCTCAGTATATAACTCAATATGTACAAAGGTGATTGTACAAATTCCTACTTTATATTCTTTGTCCTCAACTAAAAGTTAAAGGAGAAAAATCTTTTCATGTGATTATGTAGAACAAGTTAAGCTGTTGTCACAGGAGGAATCTCTGAATGCTATTGATGATATAGGTTACAGAGCAGTTACCTGTAAATAACTACTTGTGCACATACAATATTATAACTGTACCTGTATTTATAAGCCTGAGCTCTAAATTGGAAATGCCAAATGCAACAAAAGAAAAAAGTTAGTAGTGCCTGGACATCAGTAAGTATTATATAATTGTATTATAATCATCATAAGTCATTACTGAGCATGCTGATGTATCAGTATTAAGGTCTTGTTACTTGCTGCACAGAATAAACAAGAGAAGACTATTTATTGGAAACCAATGTCAGCCAATACAAAGGGTAATTAAATACCTTTAAGAAATACAGTATTTATGCCATGAACCCTAAATCCTATGAAATAAATGGTTTTGATTTTTTTTCCCTAGGATCACTGAAGTGGCATACACTTAAACTATAGTCAGAGATCACTGAGCCTTGTCAGGATGGGTCCTCAGAGGAATTAATTCTTTGTAGAAGTCAATCTGTTTTGGTTTTATGTTCCTCTAATTTTCTGAGAATCTTTGGAATTACCTAAAAGACTCAGTACTGGATGAAGAAACCCAAAAGACTTGTTAAAAAATGCCATCAAGCAACACACCAAGAAGGGAAGTTTCTAGTAATGTGAAGGAGGTGGCACTTCAGGCATTACAAGACAGAGCACTAGAGTGCTGGGTCTGCTGGTGGGGAATTGCCTTTGGTTCCCTGTGTTGGCAGATGTGCGCTGGCTTTTACCACTTGATTTTATTTATTGAAGATTGTATGTTAAAATCAGTCTACAGGGCTGTCATCAGAGAAATGTATTTTGTGGCCTGTCTGTGGTATAAATTGAAAAAAAGTGAAAGGGAAAAGGTATTTTGTTTGTACATGAGATGTATGAGTTGTTTTAAATCCACTTACTCATTTCACAGTGAATCTGAATGTTTTCCTGTTTTTTCTGTTTTCTTTTTTTTCTCTTTCTATTTCAAAAAACTATTTTTTCCTGTAGGCTGGCTGAAGGAATAAGAGAGGACTCGATTGTCATTTTCATTAATGTGGGCTATGAAGTAGACGACACAGCTGGAATAGAGTTTAATAACATATGACAGGCATGTTTTGTTAGTATGAGGCAGTAAGAAAAAGCAACCAGTAATTCTACTGGTTTACTACATCCAGATAGTTTAAAAAATTGAGGTATTGATAATATTTCTGGTTTAAAGTAGCTGAGCAGTAAAGGAAAAAGGTGATAGAAAAGGAAGACAAAAAGTTACTTGCAGTCTAACAGAGCCACAACTTCATAGACAGTTGTAAAAATGTAGGTGCTAGATTTACAGGCTCAAAATCTGTAGTTAGGAATATAAAATACTAAGACATAGGTGTTTATCTGTGCAATTACAGACATTACTTTTGTGAACAATATGACTGAAATTTCAGAAGTGGGCTCAAATCGTGCAAGTTCTTTACATTCTCAAGAGAGAATTTGCATTCTCACTTTTATTTTAATTTTTTTTTTTTAAATCCTTAATAAATATATATTATCAGTATATGTGAGTGGTTTTTTTCTCTTCTGTAGCCTTTTGGGAACATTCTAGAAAAAAATTAAGAGACAGAAGTCTGGAAATGTTTTACTTTTGTTGTCTGCTTTCAAATCTGAAAAGAATTCTCCATGACAAGCTAAGAATATATCATTATGTGTAATTTTCCATCTTTTAATGAGTAATGTGCGATTTTTGCAGAATAGATGGAGTTACTGTCATTAGATAATTTTCAGAATGAGGAGCACAGTATTGCAGTTATGAATCAAATGCAATTTGGATGCTAATCCATGTTTTCCCTGGAGTTTGAGTAGGATAAATGCTGGGGTAAAAACAAACAAAAGCAATGTTAGTGGAATTCATTCTGCCAGAACTGTTAACGTGCTAAACAAATGATGGACCACACCCAATAATCCTTTTCAAATGAAACTCTAAACAATTGTTGTCAAGGTCCCTTCCTCAGTGAATGTAGCACCATCGAGACAGTGGTGGAAAAGGCTGAAAAGAAAAGAGTGTCTGATTTTCAGTATTTATCCTAAAATCTCCGGGCTCACTTACATAGAGAAATACTTAGACATTAAGTAATGGTGTACATACATGCACCCACCAGGTGCCCTAGCTTTCCCTGCGAGCACTGGTAACATGCATGGTTGTACATTTATACTCCCTGTGCTGAATTTATTTTAAAGGAATAAAAGTGTGCTCTTGTATCACCAACCAACCTTTAATAAAGCAAACAAAGAAACAAACAAACAAAACCCCTAAATTTAAAAAATCTTTGAAATAAAACAGTGTTAAGTTACATATTGTCTTTTGAAGCCTGTAAAGTCAAAATGTTGCTGAAAGACATGCACTATTTCTGTTAATGCAACAGAAATCCACTAGTGTAAAACTGATCTGCAAGGAATCACAGTCAGAGTTTGCCTTCCATATTTTGTGATCATTCCCTTCCTGAAAGGTGAATGTAGAAACACCATCAAAATATAGAGAGGCATTTTATTCAGCTAAGAAAAACAATAGTGTGCACATCAGTTATTCAGTGGTTACAGCTGGAGAAAATCATGTGAGCAGTTAGGAAGTTCTTCAGCAAATGGATGACTTGTGACCAGTAAGCTTGAACGTAGCGAGAAAAATTTAAAGCAGGCGATATAATTAAGAATTGTAAGTGCCAAGCAATCTTTCCTGTATGGAGCTGATCAGCCTTTGTTGGAAGTCAAATAACTTGCCATTATCAGAAAATTCAGTTTCCTTTATATCTTCAGATGCTAATTCTGGTATGTGACGATTTAAATGTTACTTATTTTTTCCAACATAGTTGCTTCTGCTGTAACTGAAGCAAGTTTTACCAATCTGTGTATAATCTAGAAGTCTAGCAGTATTACTTTTGTCAAATCTGAACAGAATTGCTTGATGGTTTTATCCGCAAAAGCAGACGGTATGCCAGAATGCATTAATGATCAACATCTTTATGAGAAGATTAGAGAAATCAATTGTTTCTTTTTGAAAAGTGTAAACTTTTGCACAAGAAGTTATCCTAATTTGCATTAATGGATTTACTGGCAAAGATTTTTTCCTTTGAAAGTCTTGTGAAATATGTTTAGTATTGAAATATGTTTAATATTGAAATATGAAATATGTTTAGTACTTTTTAATGTTTTGAAAATAGCCAAACTTTTTGTAGATAGGTGACCTAAATAGGACCATAGTAAAAGTGACATGAAAAATGCAAACTTATTTTAAAGTACATAAGCTTTTATTTATTATCTGAAGAACAGTGTGTACAAGGAGAAAAACTGTCCAAATGTTACGTCTGAGGTAAATTGAGGAAGAAATAAGAAACTACTACAGTATCTTTGTGGTGTGCTAGGTATTTTGTTGCTTTCTAGGTTGCTGCAGTGAACTCTCCTGAAGCATTCTCTTCCTTTTTTTTTTTTTTTCTTAATTTGGTATTGTTGCCATGTTTATTTGCTAAGAATGACTTTTAAAAAATTAGGATTTTAATAGTACTGAATATTTAACAAGTACTAAAAATAGGAAAGCATTAAAATAATTTCCTAAGAATAAGCAAAGTATTATTAGTGAAAAAATAATAGATCTTTTTCTCAAGATTGGCTCACTGAGAGGGAATCTGTGCTTACAGTTTGGTGATGTTGTCTAATTAGACTGCAAAGCAGGTATTTTCAAAGGCACAAGTCACAGTTAGGTGCCTAGCTCCCTTTACGCCTTAAAAAAATAACCCCATAGTCCCTTTCTGAAGCATAGTCCCTTTCGGAAGTCCCTTTCCCTCTCACATATTCAAAGCCATACACTTAATCTTTTTACATCAAGATGAAAAAAACTGCAGGCGCAAAGCTTATGCTTTGATGGCCTTTTCCCTCTTTCACTGATTTCACCAGAATTTCACCCTAAGCACAACTAAGGCAGAATTTCAGGAACAAATAACTAATATTTTGCCCTAAGAATGATCTTTTCTCTTACATTAACCATTCTCCTAGTTACTTCTGGAACTTCAATTTCCTCGGTTATAAAAGACTGACCAAGAATATAACTTAGAAAAAATTAACTCTAGTTCAGTACAAAGACAAACAGTTCAATTTGATGTTTGAATTAATCCTTTCTCAAATACGTAAATTTTATAGCTCACAATTTTACTTCAAAGGATTCTGCCTTGCTTTGACTGACATTTGTCATGTAGATACAGCAGAGAAAGATTCTTTATCTCAACAATAGACTGATGACAAAACATCTGTACTATGATTAAGCTCATTTCTAGATTTGAAGGATCACAGTTTCTACAGCTGGTGTCACTGTGGCAGTTGTAGCTGTAGTTATTTTAGTGTACATTTCAGTGTTTTGCATTTTTTTCCCCAAAATGCCTGAAGACTTCTGATTTATAGAACATCCATCAGGACTACATAGAACCAAAGGACAACAGCAACATGACCTGCAGGATTATTCTTTTTATTAGAATATCCTGTCATTGATATATATTTGATATGGAGGGAAATTTCATGTTGATCATGGTCTTGAGATTGACATTGTGTTTATAGGGTCAGACTTCTGTTTGTCCTTTTGTTTCCTAATTTTGTTTCCTAATTCTAACTTTGAACACCTAAGCCTTGAATTTCTTTTAGAAGTTCCGCTTTAATTTTTTTCTAGTTTTCAGTGTGCATGTATTTCAGCAGGTGCAGGAGATTTATGGGGGGAAAAAGATGGCAGTTTGAGTTGGCTAGCTAGCTAAATAGAGCTGCAAAAGAGTTTTTAGGAAAGTGTGTTTTAAAAATAAAAAGCTAAGGGAAAGTGGAATTTAAAGAGTTGGGTTACACCCTGGAGAAGTAAAAGCTAAAAAGAATACATAATGCACGATCTCTATTTTCTAGAGAGGTTAAGGTCAAAAGGAATTATTAGGATAATTGAACAGGACCATTCTTCAACAGGAATTACTAACCCTGTTAGTGTTTTATAGACCTTACTAAGCTGATCATATACCAGTATATATTGAACTTAAGCGTCATTTACAGCCAGTGCGTGTGGTCGGCAGAATACAAGTGGAATGGCATACAGAAATGCAACTTGGGGTGCGATGCAGACTGTCACTTTAGCAGCCTGGATCTAATTCATAATTCTTAAGACTAGGTAATATTCCTTCCTAGAGACAGAGTTTGTAAAGGAACACAGAAGTGTTCTGCAGCAGTCTGTGTAACTGCTGTGCCTACTGATGCTCAACCAAGCCTAGCTCACAGCTGAGGTAGATGCTGTGTGGTCTTTGCACCAAACAGCTGTCCAGGAACCCAAAAGAGTTGGTTCAGGAAGAAAAGGTGGGTCTATTCCTGTACCTCTGTTAGGATTAGCATCTTTCCCTCATCTTATGTTCATGGAGACATATGCCAAACCACTCACTTTTTTTCTTTTTTTAAACTGATTTAATGGTAATAGTAATTTTGTGCATTCTAATGTAAGGTACTTGAGGTGGTGCTGTGTTTAATCAAGGAGTAGTGTGTCCCCATAACTTGTTAGACAATCTTTTCCTCTTGGCCTCAAAGAATTCAATGAATCAGCCCAAAATTGTAGGGTAAAATATCCAGAAAGGATTATACAAGCAAAGACAATTGCTTTTAATTCATATATTAGCAGAAATTTTAAACATTTTGCTCAGACAATAAATCCTACAAGAGCTTACTTCTCCAGGGAACGATGCCTTATATACCACCAGTGTGACCCAGAAAGGAAAAGGAAAAGAAACTTTAGACTTCCACTCTTTCTATACTTTCCTGATGAAAAATGGCTTTGAGTGAAATAAGGTTTTTAAAGGCCTCTGATGTGACTTAAAGTAGAAGGTATTCAGCTGTATAAAATATGAATAGGTGAACAATCCAACAAGTAATGCCTCAAAGCATCAGAGCTCTCACAAATCACAGTTTCAAAAATATGTTGAAGCATCCATTTAACAATCAGAGGCATGTTCAACAACTGTTCTTGAGTAACCACAGCAAATAGAAGTTATTTAATTTTATAACTACAATACAGCAAATAAATAACACTTCTTTGCTTTCTTCTGTTGCAACAGGTTCAAAAGTTCAGCTTCCGTCAATACGTAGACTCATCATAATGTACAGATTATTATACTACTGACAGATGCTGTTAAATCTGAAATACTTTTAATACACATATTAAATACTACATAAAGAATCTTGTAAAGGAGAAACAAAGTGAATCCATATGGTATTGTTTCTTTTATATACATAGTTTATATATATAGTTATATATGTACTTATTAATAGTTGTTCAAAGTCCCTCATTGTTTCAATAAAACATTAATATGCAAAGATAAACTGAACACTGGTCATTTGCAGGTGCAATTAGAAATAAATTTACTACTTTGCTTTAATAACATAGGGCTGACTGTAATGCTGAAAGCAATTGCTAGATTAATTTGGACTATTTCACTTACTTCAAATAATCCTCAAAAATGTGATTTGTTAACTGCTATTGTTGTTTAAAAGAGAAAGACCTCTGGATTGAAAAACCTGTCCTGTGTTTCATTCTGTCTGACTCTACCACTGTGAGAAGCAGCTATAGAAGTGTTAAAGTGAGTAGAAAAAACTTTAATTTAGTAGTGTATTACACTCACACAGGTATTAACGAGTACAAAAGATGCAAGCAATGAAGAGCCAGCCCCAGATACTATATATCCAAAAAAATTATCCAATATATCCATCTCCATCACTCTTCACGTCTTTTCTCTTTCTCAGGGGCTCACCAGACGGTAATGTTCTCAGATCAAATATTCTCTATAAATTGGGAGAACATTTAGCTGATTTATGAGGCTTTTAGCTATTACATACTTACCTACTCAATAAAAGTACTTACATCATATGACACACAAGCTACCTCCACAATCCAAGAATTACTCTTAAAGTGACACATACATCAAATTGTAATGTGATTTCCTGTACCTAATATATCACTTAAGGGCAAATAACAGGCATTCCATTGTAGCTATTTTTTATTTCTTCATTAATTGTTCTTTGTTTTCCCAGACAGTATTTGTTTGCACTTGTAGCTTTCTCTTATACATAAATATATTCTTTACCATTAAAAAAAAAGAGAGAGCTAGAAGTTGAAAAGGCAGACAGAGAAATGGGTTGTGGGAGGGAGAGGAACACAGAGACTGCAATTTTCTTAACACTGTTTTTTGTTTTCAGGCTTGAAATTAAGTAGTGGTTGATGTTTACATGTAATAAAAATATATGGAGAAATGTAAATGGATTTTGATGAAAATATATGTCTTTCTTGCAAGACAGACTGATTGGTTTATACCAGAACTATTAACCTTAGATTAACTGAGGATCAGAATACAATCATGTATATTTACTTTATAATAACGATGTTATTTCTGGTCAACAAGGTCTATTAAGTGCACATTTCATTGTATTAGATGAAGATGTACTATTTAGGCTATTATTTTGAAACCCAAGACCCAGTATCATTATAAGGTTCTGGAAGAAAGAGAAAATGGAGGGAAAGAAAGTCCTGAAGAGGGAGGTAGATAAGGTTGTGTTTATTTTACGTGGAAGGTTAGGTCAGAGCATGAGATTGGTTGCAACCAACTTTTGAAAACATTATTGAGAATCTAAATAGAGGTTTTGACCATCCACTTTCTCAAAAATCATGTTCTAGTCTGTAGATAACATTGCAGAAGATGTTCTTCCTACCTCAATTCCATTTGTAACAGAAGTATTTGAATGAGCTATCATTCAACAGACAGATAGAGTTTGCTTATTTCAAATATCTTTTGTCATCAAGTCTTTTCTCCTTTACAACCACAGGACTGCCTTGTTCCAGGACCTCTCAGCCTCGCTAATGCTCAGCTTGTATGTCACAAGGTCTCAAACAATTTCTCAAGTAGCAAAAGTTATATTCTCTGTAGAGTTTTACATGGTTTATCTTTGCCAAATAGTTGGAAACTGGCCTACCTATACAGAAACAAACCTCAACATCTAACTTCCAGAAAAACAGAGAGAACATACTGCAGTATAAATAATCCTTAGACTGTAAAAAGTCTAATCTTAGACTCTAATAATTCATTTCCATAATGTTTCCCAGCTGCTTATCTCTCTCCTGTTGGCTGCCTGCTTCCTCACACCTGAAATCAGCAGTCTGTTAGCCAACAGCAGCAATAGGGGAAGCAAACCCATAGTGGCTTTGTAGGGACAAGTACCAGTCAACTATTGCAATACTATAAATAATTGCAATAGATAAATGCTAGTGAATTTATGCTACCAGTTTTGGACAGAAAGTGGCTGAGCAGCAGACATGGCAGGTCAGACTTTCAAGGCCTGATTCATCTAAGCATACTGTAGAAAATTTAAGGGTGTTTTGTGAATGCATGATGGCCAAAAGGGAAGGATTTCTATTATTAACGCTTACATTTTAACATCTGCTGAAACTGAACAAATAAAGCTTTATGGTAGTAGTCCAAACTTGCTGTTGCAGTTGTTGATTCTTAATTACAATATATGCTATATAACCTTTACTGGAGATAAGAACCTGAATGGAATTTTTTTTCTCAGGGGAAGTCCTAAAGAATATGAGCATGAATCTCACATCTACAGAGGTGTATAAAGGCTTTATAGAAATAAGTGTAAAAATCTTCTATGGGAAAATCTGACTTTTATCAGGTGTTTTACAACGTTAAAAATATGGGCTTCTGCATGTAACTCAGCTTTTCTTTCAAAGTGGAACAGATTCAGTTGAATTTATTTCCAGGGGCGCGATAATTATTTGGGTAACTTTGGTCCATAGCTGAAGGGACATGATAAGATTTAGTTTCTTTACTATTGCAATAAAATATTTCTATGACTAACACAAACTTGAAAGGCTTGAGAATAAATATCTCTGCTCCTAGCTGACCTCCTCTTCAGAGCTTCATTTCTTATTTAGTTAAATTTGAAATAAGCGCCTTCTTTCTTTCTTTTTTGCTGCTCTCCATGTGTTGCCGAAACCACGACACCATGCTTGAGAGCAGTATCTGTGAACTTATTTTACTGTCTACACTCAATATATTCTTTAAACTCTATTTTACTATGGTGTTTAACACTTTTAAAAAGTGGTTGTTGTCGGGATGATTAACCCTTAAACAACCAGTGTTACTATTTGTTTATACTCTACTTGCTGTGTCTCGTTTATACCTGGACTGTAAGCTTCATGGAGCAGGAATCTTTTTGTTTACTGTGCTCCCTTAAATCACCTAGTAAAGTGCCGTGCTGCATTTTGACTACACTTCCCTTATCATGGAGACAATAGTCGTATCAACAAGTACTGAGAATCAGCCTGAGTTTGTTAGATACAGTATGGTCTGTAAGCAAGAATGGCTGATGATGATCTTGTGTACCATGGCTGCCAAAGGTCTAAGTAGTTGCACTGAGAGATAAGAATAACAGACTAGTTTGTCATGACAAGTCTTCTCTGCACTGGGGGCATGTGTGATGTTCTTCTTGAAATAGTGCAGCAAACCAAGCGACTAATAATTTTGCAGTAAGCAGTTGATGATCTTGAAACTGAGCAAGTGCTTTTGAGCTCGGTAATCTGCCAAACAAATTTCACAAACTGTGATGGAAATGGTATGCACCAATTATTCTATTTTCTATTTAAGGAAAAACATTGTAGCATAATTAATGAATATCATGCACTAAGGTTAGTCAAATTGAAAAAAATGAAGTGCATTTTTTTGCAACATGTTTCACTGTATACAATTTATTTTTAGGAATTCCAGTCTCTATTAGCAATTATTTTATGCATCAGGTGTGTTCTCACTGAAGTTCATAAAAGCTGCATTAATCTCAGTTGCCTGAAATATTAAGATAACTTTAAAGGTGACTTTCAAGGTCATGTATCTTGACAAAATATTGTAGAAGTGACAAAAATATTTGGCAGTCTGTTCTGTAGAGTAAGACTTTATTAAGAACCCAATGGTTAATCATGAAGTTAACACATACAATGATTGCCTGATCTGCCCTCACCTTGTTTCCTATTAATTCAACATCACACTATGACAGTAGAGCAGATTGTCATCACTTCATGGCATTATACATAAAACGTGTTGTTATAAACATTGCATCAAATCAAGATGTAGGATATAAAGCTGGAGTAACATGTTTGGTGAAAAGTGATACCTTATCTCTCTCTGAATTTTGTTCCTCAATTTAAACATTGGTGAAAAGATTTTTGCAAGATCTGTTTATTATTATTCAGTGCTGGAGAGAAGGCAGACCAGAGAAACAGAACATTCTTTCAAAATAAGGAAGCTACAGTGAGTGTCTTGGAAAGCCTCTGATTCCTCTGAAACAGAATAAATAATAAAATAAAAAAATACAATAAATAAAAGAAACAGCACCTTATGAAGTAGAAGAACTAAGTATGATTCCAGTAAATTGAAAAGAAAATGTTTATTTTGTTTCCTGGAAGATTTACAACTCAGGGATCAGGCCTAAATTAGACAGAATATAAAGAAAAGAACTCAAGGTATCTTTAAATCTAAATTCTGAGAAAAAAAAAAAAAACAGGTTTGAATTTTTGAAATTAGATATTACATTTAAATCTTTCTTCCCTACTGAGATTTATTTAAGTTTAAACTGGCCAGCATAAACGGAAAATAATTTTAAAACTTGATATCAAACTATTCCATTCCAACAAATCATCATCCTTATCAAAAATACCTTTAAACTCTTTTTCAAATGAATATTAAATACTTGTTATGTCCTTTCATTTTTTCTGCAATGGAAACATTCAAATAGAAAAAGATGTAGTAAAAAATTAATTCCTGCCAGGAGAAGTTAAAAGAAATAAAAGAAAAAGTAAGAATAAAGAAACTTCTATACAATGCTACCATAAAATAGTTTAGCTTGAATGTCTTCAGTATAGCTTGGATGCCCAAAAGGATGTTTTGTAATACACATACACACAGGAAAAGGAATTAGAAAAGATGGTCACACCTGCAACACTGCAGTAAATCTTTCTATGCTTTATTCAGGTTTGTTCTAAAAAGTCCCAGACTTTCTCCATTTCCCATGAGAAACTATTTCATAGCCTATGGAAAGCTAAGCAAGTCTTTTCTGGTATTCAGCAAGAATTTACCCTTACTAAAATTTGTCATCTTTTTCTCATATAGCCTTTCAACCTCACAAATATTTTTTTTTCAACCCAAACAATCTTTAGAAATGGAAAGATAATTATCATGTTATCACTTCATCCTCACTCGAGGTAATATATTTTTTCATCCAGCTTTTCTTAAATTGAGGTCACAACTCTCAATATTACTTTTATTTCTTCAGCTTGCACTGTACTCACTTCTATTTGTCTATATTTTGGAGCACTGAAGTGATTAGAAAAGAATCTAATGCACAAGGGACTGTCTCATCAAAGCTGTATAGAGATATACGCTTGCCTCTTTTCCTGATGATCTGATGCCTCTGCAAAATCTTTTTCCCTTGATCAAAAAAGGATCAATGTACAGTGTTGTGTTACATGAGCTGTTTTTCCTGTTATCATAAAGGGAAAGGGCTGACTTGTCATCGCTCCTAATTACCACATATACATTGACCTCAGTGACTGTACTTGGGTGCACGGTTGGAAAGAGGTGTGATGTGAGCTACACTTACAATGGCCATGCTGTAGACTCTGGGCATCACGTTCTGCACAGAAAATAGACTGACAGTACCACGGGTTCATTTTAATATTTGGAGTTTTCCAGTGCAAATTCCTTCAACCTATATCCATGAAAAGCAGTGAGTTAAATTGCAGATTCCTTCTAGAAAGTTCTTAAAAGAGAGCGTTTCATTGTACTCTCTGCAGTGTGTGTAGAGAAACTGCTGTGGTACCTGATTCCCCTGCAGAACTGGCTGAACACATGGTGGCTACCTGATCAACCAAAAAATTGCACTGCTGGATATTTTGTTTGATATTCCCCATAACATCTATCCTAAACAAAAAGATGCTTCTTAGATGGGGATAGTTGAGCACTGTCCTAATTACCGAATGCTGATCTTTTCTCAGCCCTCCCACTGCTCTGTCCTATTGACCCAGATGCAAATGTTAGCAGTCTTAATAAATCTTATTCTTGCTCTGGCCAGCAGCTAGCGTGATGACCTGGAGCTTTACATGGGCATTGACTCAGGAGTCTGAAATAGCAACAACAGTTGGGGCAGAAGCCCCTGCCACAGTCATTGAATTGTTCCTGGAAGCAGACCAGCATTTTTTTCTCTCTCTCACAAGTTATCATCTTCCATCAGGACTATGTCAGAGATGCAGTGACAATAATTTTTCCTGCCCGATAGATTTCTTTCCACTTCAAGGTGATAAGTTAACACTTTTGATCAAGTTACTTGTACAAACGGTACTGGCTGAGATAGTTTTGCTAGGGAACTGGGATGCACAGCTCTTCCAGTTCTTTATCACAGCATGGGCCTGAATGCTTCCTCAGTACTCTAGTATACTTAGGAAGAAATCCTCTGCAGAGAGTTAATATGGATAGAACAGATAAATCAGAGAAGAATTAATCCTGATGAAAATTATATACATTTTCTTTTTCCTTTTGTCCTTTTTATTATTCAACCTTCTGGGTTACAGAAACTGAAAAGTGAGAATTGAGGTGCAATGAAGACAGAAGGAGTTCTTTAAGTCAACTTTGCTGACCAAATAATATCTGGGTCTTGCTAAGGAGAACCCTAATTCTTAGCTTAGATTAATCAATCTAGCAATATGTTATTGCCCACATTATAAATAATCTTGGTAATGTCAGAGCTCAAATGCACTGGAAATAAAGCAAGTAACTGTAGCTTCTCTGTGTGACATAGTTTAAATAACAATTAAATGTCTTAAACAAGGAAGTTGGAAAAGTAATGTCTTCTATTCTAAACACAGGCATACTTCATAATCCCAAACAATACATATATAAGTGTAGGATACTGTTTGTAAAGGTTTCTGCCTTTGTGGACAAGAGGGAGATGGAGAATTAGACAATAAGAAAGGAAATCTTGAGAAAATACCGTGCACAAAAGGGACTGTAGAATGCATCTGCAAAAAGATCTGAAATAGCAAAAAAGAAAGGAAAACAGTTTGGGATACAGTGCTGTAAGCAAAAAAAAGCTTCCTTCCCCTTGTTTTCCTCAGGCACTCAGGGAGCCAGAGATGTATATGTTCATTATCAGTAAACAGAATTATATCAAGGATCTGATTTTTTTTTCTGTTGATGAAAAAAACCCAGGCAACTCTGAATTTTTGTTCGCTATTCAAATACAAAAAGCAGTAATGTTGCCTAAAACAGCAGTTTGTCTGGAGTCCACACTTTCCCTACAGAGCATATAAATTTTTACATTGAGAAATTAAACATTTCCAATCTTATGACTTTTTTCCTAAATCTTGTAATTTTCTGGGTGATGTCCAGAAAGATTATCAAAGAGACTTGGGTTATGTTAACATTACCCCATGCATTCCTATGAGGACCGGCCCTTCCAAGGCAGTTCAATAAACAGATAAATCAAGGGAAGACATTCATAGGCATATCAACAGTGGGATATTTAATATAAGTTACAACTTCCTCTCTTCACACTAGCAAGCTGTTAATAGCATTCGATTCTTCTGCTGCAAAATTATACATTAATTTTTAAAGGATAGCTCTAGACAAGTGAAAAATTGGCAACGTACCATTCCATGAATTTATTTTTAAATTGTTTTCCCAGTTGCAGGGCTGGCTGTTTTAATAAATATATCATTCAAATTAGCAAGAGTCATATGAAACTAAATTGGGTTTTGAACAGAAGAATTCAAATGACAGAAATTGGCTAGGTTGCTGCTTGTTTTTTGTTCAGCTCACCTTTACAAAGTGACCATATGTTATATCTTCATTTCTTGGCAACTGTAAGAGTTGCATGCAGATACAGTCCTTCTGTTGATACTCTCTTTTCATTGTAGTGCTTCTGTCTAGAGGCGTCATTTTGTGAACAGCTGTAATGTTGTTATTAAAAGCAATACATATATTTTAAAACAAAATAGTAGACATATGTGCCTACTGTCAATGCAAGCAAGTCTATCTAAATGTCATGTCGAGTGTTGCAATGACTGGAAAACAAAGCTGCTTTTTCCCATTTGCATTTCTGAAATCAATTTTGTGCAGGCTTACAATCTGTCTGCTTAAGAAAACCTATTCTGGGAGATGCTCAGGTATGAACTTGGCACACACAACTAGAGATACAGAACTTGATTCCTCACTGTCTTGAACCCTTTATAACCATTTACCCCTGTGGAAAATAGGTAGAAAACACAACTGTTCATTTTCAGTAACACGGCACACTCATTTTTCATAAGTGATGACACAAGATGCAAACAATTTAAGTAGTGAAAAGTATTCTGTTTGATGTTTTTATTAGAAGTGTTTGGCTATTCTAGTACTACCTTTAAGTAAAACTCCCTGATGTCATAACAGCATGCTTTCTAAAAGTCAGGGTAAAGTACAATAAGACTATGATCTTTTCAACTTCATTTTAAAACCTGTAAACTGTTATTGGTTTTCAGATCAAAATACAGTTTTTTATGTTCTTTATTATGACTGTCTAAAAGATCTTTGAATACAATAACATTAATTTTCTAATTTTCTAGTAAAATATCTGATTATAATCTTACACTGTTGGACCAATAACATCTATGAAATTGTTCTAGATTTATGGTATAATAATTTTATTTTATTTTGTTTATTTTGAATTTTGTCCTGCATATCAAACTAATAAAGTCAAATGTTGCTTACATGTGCAAATGCAAATTTCTGGCTGCTAAAGTGTGGTATGATCATTTGGATTGTAGATTCATAAATACCATACAAAATGAAAATATCATTTGGTAGACTTTTAGATCACTATGAAACTAGTACCTCCAAAAGCAAATGGAAATGGGAGTTGCACAACTGATTTCAGAGTAATTCTGTGGTTTTTGCTATCACCAAACACAACTTGAGGATCACCAACAAAAATTTCCCTCCCAGCAGAGGACCAGATAAGGCTGGTTTTCCACATCTCCACAGAAGAGGCTGGCTTGAAATACACAGCTGGAAGAGTTTGGCTTCTTTAGAGGCATATCTAAATAAAACCTTACAATGAGTGTTTCTAGACTAAATGGTCTTCCTCTGAGAATCCTCAAGAATGCATTGGCTTCTGTGTTACAGTATCCTTAGTAGTGGTTCCCTACTTAAAGAAAACTATGGATGAAGATATTAATAAAAAAGGAGACTGGGGGGGAACCCCCAAATTTAGACACCATAACTGTTGAGGTTTTGTCCTTTTAAAATTCTCAGACTTAAGTTTAACAGCATTTTTTTCCTTTAGCGTATGTTAAGCTTATTAGATCCCCTCCCATGTATAAATCTGGCATATCAAACCACAATTTGCATTGTCAGCTCCTATGAGTGAAATCTATTGCAGTTACAGAGCTGTCCTGCTTTTGCCTTTGTAGCAACTTTCAGACCACAATAACCATCATCGGTTTAAAGCAGGCAGATCCATTACATTTCCTCTGTTCCTACAACCCCACATTAAGCTAATATTATCTATCTCCCAAGTGAAAAAAAGCCCTTCCAGTCCTATCAATTATTAATTCCTTGCTTGCAGCTAATGTTTTGTTTGAATTATTTAAATGCATCTTCATTTATCAATAAACATAAAATGTTAAACAAAGAATACTGATGAAGGGCATTATTTAAGCCATAACATTTTATGAGATTATTTCAAGCGCTTTTTTTGATTTATTAGCACAATATGTTTTATAATTATTTTTCCATTTCTAAAAACAAAACAAAACAAAACAGGAAGCACCACGTTTCTGGGTACCATCAAGAGATACAGAGGCTGAGTGCTTTCAGGAATGTTACAGTTTAGTCTGGTTTCTCAAAAAACCAAAAAAGTAAATTCCCAATCCATTTGCTAAGAAAATTCAAGACATGGTTAAGATATAAGATGCTTGTGATTATTATGAGAATAACAGTTACTGAAGTTCACTTTAGCCTCTGTTTCTTTTTTTCCAATTGCAGCCATTGTATCAGAAACAGGCTGAAAACCATGCCAATTCAGGCAAAAGAACAATAAGTGGTCCATTGTTTTTATTAACTTGATGTACCTGTTGTTGTTTTAAAAGAATAAGCGGAATAGTCAGGTAACTGAAATAAAATCAATATTATATTGATGATTTAATTCAGGCTAATTCTGTCAATTTAAATAATCTCTGCTTAATGTGGAACAATTTAAAAAATACCGTTTGATTTTTTTCTCCTGGTTTTGTAATATAATAAATAAAATAATTTTAAATTAATATCACAGGTATATGAAAGTGATATTTCTTGAAGTTAAAAGAACACTTTAGATTATACCCAAATTATACCCCATGTCCACTGTGCCCCTTTACCTGCAGGTGTATAATTTTCTCTGTTGCTACTAAACCATTCAGAAGCTTGGAAAAAATAGCTGTTCAGTCGTGATGTTCAGACAAAATCCTTTGAGATCAGATACAAAGATTTTAAACAAAAATACCTTCAAAAGTCTTGCCTTTTCTGTAATAGCGAATATTGTGGTATTTCTTTGGTGACCCAGATTATACAATAAGTTGATTATGTCTATGGTCTTAATACGAATGTTAATCTTTCCAGTTTATTACAACTCTCATCCATTGAAAAAATACCTTTCAAACAATTGCCTATGACCATTTGGTATGATCTCAGTAAAGGTATCAACAACAATCTAGGTCCCATTTTATTATGCACTTAGAAAAAGTGTGCTTTCCCTGAGGGTTATCAGTCACCTAGCAAGACAGACAAAAGATGAAAGTCAAGAAGTGTTAACTACCCAGTTTTATTATAAGTAGCTAAGGTATAGAAGTCCTGTACAGACTGAATACAGACCGATTAAAAGTATAGTATGAAGAATTTCATAGAATCATAGAATGGTTAGAGTTGGAAGGGACCTTAAAGATCACCGGGTTCCAACCCCCCCTGCCATGGACAGGGACACCTCCCACTAGACCAGGTTGCTCAAAGCCCCATCCAGCCTGGCCTTGAACACCTCCAGGGATGGGGCAGCCACAACTTCTCTGGGCAACCTGTTCCAGTACCTCACCACCCTCACAGTAAAGAATTTCTTCCTGATATCTAATCTAAATCTCCCCTCTTTCAGTTTAAAACCATTACCCCTTGTCCTATCACTACAGTCCCTGATTAAGGGTCCCTCACCATCTCTCCTGTAGGCTGTTCAGGTACTGGAAGGCCGTTATAAGCTCTCCCTGGAGCTTTCTCTTCTCCAGGCTGAACAACCCCAGCTCTCTCAGCCTGTCTTCATAGGAGAGGTGCTCCAGCCATCTGATCATCTCTGTAGCCCTCCACTGGACTCGTTCCAACAGGTCCATGTCCTTCCTGTGTTGAGGACTCCAAAGCTGGATGCAGTACTCCAAGTAGGGTCTTACGAGAGAGGAGTAGAGGGGCAGAATCACCTCCCTCAACCTGCTGGCCACACTTCTTTTGATACAGCCCAGGATGCGGGGAGGTTTCTGGGCTGCCAGCACACATTGCCGCGGTATTCCATGGTAATAGGTTACAATATTTGATACAAATGTTGTTGGTGGCTCCAAACTACATTCATGACTTTTAACCTTGTGGATCTGTTGTCTCCCTTTTGCCTTCCCAACACGAGCCAAAAATTTTCTGGATATTTGTTTATATAGTTGTATTTTAAAGAGTAGAGAAATATCCAGAGGACTGAAATATTATCCTGAGGTACAAGATGGTAGAAAGAATTTCTAAAAGATTTTTCAAAATGCAGTAGTTTTCACTTCCAGTTACTTAAGTAGACCAAGTTGCATTGCTGCTGCATTGAATGGAGCAACAATTTGTCAGAAGAAAGGTTTGAAAGTTTATACTCAATATATTTTATATTAGTTTGATGCGAAAATATTTCAAATTGAAGTCTACAACTTACTTTGGTGTAGACAATAAATATTAATATTAATATCCTACAGAAAAACTGGTTCAGCAATGATGCTCTGTATATATAAGGTGTCTACAAATAAGAACCAAGAATCCAAAAATGCAGAACCAAGGATACAGTGTATACTGTTAAAATACAGGCTCATTACTGCACTGAAAATTATTCATTCAAAGGAGGCATAAATATGGGATATTTAGAAACAAAGTAACTTACCTGTTTTGAGCTTCTATGTATAGTTACAGAAATAATTTCATTTCTAATACTGAAATGCCTTGATAATGGATATTTCTGGAACATTAGATTTCTGAAACCCACACAATGAAATAAAGAACTTTTTCATGAAGCATAGAGCATTCTTAGTATAAGCAATAGTATTCATTGCTTAGAAAAGTACTAATTACACCCTAAATACATTTAATTTGTCTGGTAATGTGCAGGTAATAGTTCAGGGCAAAAATCAAGTAGGTTATACCAGAAAATTTTATCTTTTTCACACTGGTACTTTGAATCATTTACTCATGAAAATGTTAATTGAAAGGAACTACTGGAGTGTTAGTCCAATTTACTGTTCAAAGTGAGATTATCATCATCTCAGAGTTTTGCAAATTTCCGTGGAATACAATGTTAGGTGAGATTAGGGATGCAGTGGGTATATACAGTGCTTTAAGTAGAAAGGTGTTTTACTATTTCTGTTTCATTGTTTTTCTTGTGCATTCTCATATTTTAGTTTTCCATTTCCTCCATTTGACTGCTCTCCATTAAGGTTTGGTCCTCAGCACTGATGAGAACCTCAGCTGAGTGCTCCAATACCTTGTCAAACTCAGTGCTGTGTTGAGTGGGAAGGACTCTGTAAGGAGAAGGTCCATTTCTATTGTCTAACACAGTTCCCCATGCCATATCATCTGCATTCAAGAACTGGTCACATAGGATGTGTCTGCTTTGAGTTATTACCGGTAGCATAAGAATATGGCAGAAGTCAGTTTTGAAGTTTCTCATGGGAGGCGTATCTGTGAAGCTGTCCTCTCTCTGTGTGCAAGGGTGTTCAGAACACTGAGTTGCACACATGACTCCCAGACTCCTCCTAGACACCAGTAAGCATCACCACAGCTTTGATTCCATTCCCAGAAGCACTAATCTCCTACATCAATATTTCCTGGAACAGGACCACAATGTTGAAAAGCTGACTAGCTGTTGCTGTAGGCAATAACTCATGGAAAATGCAAAGCAGAGCGTTAGCCTACCTGCAAGTGTGGGCATGGGAGTGGGATGTGGGCACCCTCCCGTCTCCACCAGAAGGTAGCATGTAAGTAGATTCATGCCTACCCCTATTTAAAAAAGCTTTTCAGTGTTATTTATCAATTTACATCACTCTTTAAAACCATAGTACATTAGTTAATTCCTATATTACAGTGAAATTCCTATGGAAGTACATATTACAGCCACATTAATATCACATTAGCTCTTCATGATTAATGTTATTGCAATGAATGAATTAATAATGATTTGCCTCTTTACCAAGTTTTTTTTTTACCTTGACATGAAGAGGATCCATGGCATTGATTATCACAAATATAATGGATTGATTCATCATTTATGGGAAAAGAGGCTGCTCTTCCCATAAAGCTTATTCTTTTATTGCTTTTTTTTTTTCCCTCCTTTCCTCAGTAGACGTATTATCTTTGGCAGGAATTCAAACCATCTATAGATCATTCATAGGAGTCAACTCAGTTTCAAGTACTGTGACTTGAATGCTAACAGTAAGAGAATGAATGGAACTCAGGTGAATGAGTTGTCACATATAAACTCTGTCAGGAAAGGAGATAGTAAGGAGATAGTTATCCTGGATAATGAAGATTAGGTACTAATGGCTGCCCTCTGTACAGCGAGATTAGGTGCTTTGCAGCTATTTAATTGTCGGTAAAGGTGATCTACCAGCATATGTTGTGACACACACATATGCAAAAGCAGTATGATATCCAACGCTGTTGCTTTTGACCAGCTGAAGGGCAGGGTTTATGTCCTCACTGAAATTAGAAGTGACTGAAATCAATCTCTTGATTGGTACTGTGTTCTTACTACTAGAGGGTGATCAGTATATGTACACTGTGTACATGATTATATACTTAGATGTTCCCTTGTTAATAAGCACTTGGGCTTTTCATGACAATATTTTGTGATTATCTTAAAATTTATGGTTTTGCCACTATTTTGTTCTGCTGTTAATTTAGCACTAAAAAACAGAAGACATTCTTCAGTAATTTGATTTCCTTTTCTCATCGTTATTTTTCCAAGGGCTTCATAGCTGAATCAAAATTGAAAGAGTACAATGAAGCACAAACCACTGAAGAAGGACTAGTTATTTATATAAAATAATATACCTTTCGAAGCACGCCCCTCGTGATGCAAATAGGGTTGTTCACTCTACCGCTTACACTCTTTTCTAACTTGGAAAAGCAACTGTTTTGCTCTCAGAGATCATGCCAACAGATGCAGTTTGGAGCCTCCAGATATGAAAAAACTAGACATATAGGGAAAGGATTCAGAGTGGCATTCGGCTGCTTACTCCAGTCACATTGTTGTATGTGCCACTTTTGTAAGTGTATATAATAGAGAGGCAAATTTCTAATGCGAATGTCAGTTGTGACATTACAATTCTATCGACAGCACACTTAAGATACACATTTAAATGATCGGTGCGTTTTAAATCTTTTGTTATTCTGACTTGAGTGATTTAAATTTTACTTCTTCCTCAAACTGCTAATGAAAATTTAACGTTATAAAATCAACTATACTTTCATGGAAAAAAGATCGCAGTGACAAAAAAAAATTGTAAATATACCAAGATTTACATATAAAATATAAATTAAATAAAAATAATCCAGCTTCCCAAAGTATTGACTTTGGATGATATTATGTTCTCTTGCTGTTTCTTAAGATTTTCTTTTCTGAAGTCCACCACATGCCAATAAAAATTCTTAAGATGGTTTCTTAATACATGTTATATACCTTGATGTTATACTTTGCGTACAAAACCTGACTTTCTCCACCTTTCTTATTCTTCCTGATTTATATAGGGAGCCTTTTTAAATACTTTGCAGCTATACAAAAAAAGAAACACAGGCAATGTCATAAATTCTAAACAGGACTGCCTGTGAGATTTCCACATCTCCAAAGCTGAAAAATGAAAATAAAATATGACTGGAGAAAGTTTCATTTTCCATATTGTCTCCAAAAGTCAGAAAACCACATGTTTCACTGCGCTGCAAATGAACATTTTTCTGATGGAGAGGGTCATATAAAGGGCACTTCCACCTCGAACTGAGAGTTTAGGAATTCATTGAAAACCTATATATTAATAGTAAAATAAACCATGTGAATTTTCTTTGAAGGTCCAGTCTGACCTTCAAGCTCTGAATCTAGAGCTTGTTTGCAATTACATTGTGCGCTATTCTAAATTAAAGTCATCTAACAGCAATAATGAAAATTCAATGTGTAATTTTAATGACTGTTTCAAAAATAATTTCAAAATAACTTTTCAGCGTAAGATCAAGTATTATGTCACTCTGCAGGTGAGTTCTTTTAATACTGTGTTCACACTGTTCCCAAGTGTTCCTTTAAACCACTGAGAACAGTTCATTTAATCAAGTTCTCAAAAAAGAGGAACATATAACACTCTCAGATACATCTATGTGAGTAAATCCAAATTGACACCGCTGAAGATACTTAATGTTGTGGATGCACATTGATATAAATGAGAAAGGCATCAGGGACTTCTCTTCCCCTAATTACTCACCCTCTCCTAACCTCTTCTTGTCCACAATTATTATACAAGTCTCTAGGTTCACTTAATAGATAATATGCAGACTCTTCAGGACAAATACCTGAATGGATCATACATATGTATAGTGGTAGGAAGGAGAAACATTTAAACTTTACAGCTCACCTCTCCTCCAGATCTGACACTGCACAAATGATTGAAATCCAATTGCTTCTAATGAAAATTTTAGTTGTTTTTCATGGTCATATGTTTAAAAGGGAAGGGAAGGGAAAGTGGTAGAAACATACCAGTCTTTTTCAGTGAGATTTATTAACCCTATTTCTGGTGAAGAGGCTTAAACTAGCCCTACAAAAGTCTCAAGATACAGTTTAGAGCAGTGATCCCCATTCTTCCCTGGCCTGTAAGGAACACTGCTTGAAAATAAATATGCTGTTAAAACCACTTAGCTTTTACTTGTCAAGCTGGAACAGAGTGGCAGTGACTTCATGGGATTGTTAGCAATATCAGAGGATGGTGGTTGTTTTTTGGGTGGGGTTTGGTTTTTTTGTTGGTTATTTTTCTGTATGAACTTTGGCTTTTCAATAGTGTTTTAGTAAGAGGATACTTATCCATTAACTATACTTTTTTAAGAGCCAAACATTATTTCTCATTGCCTAGAATCTCATCAAATTTCCAAATCAATTAAACTTATTAAAACGTCTTAGACTTTTCCTTTAATTTGGCAAGATCTTAGTTACTGCTCTATTCTATAAACATTTTCAGTTGCATTGTTTAGTCTCCCTGGTTGACAGAAATCAAGGAGAACCATCTCTTCTGCATCTCTTCTGTCTTACAGCAAACCCAGACAGCAACTAGGCATTGAGTTTTGGATTACAGTCAACGCCAGTGGATATTCATGTTATTCTATCAGCCACAAAGTAGGTCTGAATTACCTTTATCAGCAAAAGTGGCTGCCACTTCTGTGTGAACCATAGAACCTACTCCACAAATATCTTGGAGCAAATTCTGACCTCTATCTGGGAGAATATAGCAACAATAAATGACTACAGAATTCGAGGAAGAACCCGTAGCTAAAGAAAGAATGTTTGGCTGAGGTATCCTTGAAGAAGAATATCTGTACAGCAGCACTACACAGAACATAAAGTGAAGCTACAAGGATAGTGATCTACAAAACAGCACATCAGCAAACTAAAAAAGCCAGTATCTATAGCAGCATGGAACGTGAGTGACTTTTTTGTACATCATCATCTTGCTTTGTTGACATCCCGTAATGTGATTGCTCATGAAATGTAACATGAGCCCATGATATGTGAATTGTCTGTTTCTTTATGGGAATACTCAAATGAAGACTCCTCTGCAAAAGAAAAGAAAAATGTACAGGCCATAACAAAGGACATAACCTTCCTAGGTCCTAGGACATAATGTCTCCTGACAGAAGAATTTTGTTAAATGCTATGACGCCTCAAAATGAGACAAAAATACAAATGCCAAAGGCAAACAGCAATATTCTTATGTTACTTTGTCTTGGTTCCTCTAAGACATCAGTCAATCTAAATACTTTTTTTACATGACTCTTTTCAGACTCAGTCTTTTCTTTTGAACACCAGTTCACTTCCTTGAATGTAACAGATATTTTATATTATATATAAACCATACTTTTCTATTTTTTGATTGAGGGATTTCCTAATTTCTCAGAATTTAAAAAAAATCCTTTATCTTTGATTTTATTTATTATACAAACCTGGCAACCTATTTTGGGAAATTCCAACCAATCTGGATTTTTGAATCATATTCCTCCACATATGGTATTAATTTATCTTTGTCTTGCCTTCATGCAACACAGCAACAGATGTTGAACATTTCTACTTTTTAATAGGCTTCTGATCTTACGAAGATCCTTTTCAGGAATAGGCAGAAATATGTTTTTAAGCTACAGATCATTTACAAGATTGTCTCTGATGAAGTTTGTTTTGCTAACAAAATGGATTTCATCCCTTTCTCAGATATTTTGATTTCACATAGAGCTTTAACTTGAATTTGCACTAGAAAAAAATTGTAATGTTTAAAAGTTGTCCTTTTTGTAGATCAGATTAAACTAGACCTGGGAGTAGAGTGCTGACCTATACTCATGAGTTTAATTGCTGCAGTGTACTTTAAATTCTTACAGATGTACTATTGAAATGGTTAACCTTTACTGGCTATCTTCACTAATATGACCTTATCTCTTCAGATTCTGATTTTTAAGGTGGATGTTTAAAAAAATTGCTGAAAGGTTAGATTTTCTTATGCTTTTTGGGCAATTTCAGAGGATGTATTGGCCAAGACTCATCAATATATGTGGACTGATTTGTGTGGTGTCATCAAGCCAAAATAGCTGTAAATCCGTCTGAATCAGCCAGATGAGACTTGCATACAGCTGGTTTATATTGGATGGAGCAGTACAAAGCAGCTGGAATTTATTGGTGAATCTGACCTACTATTTATTAGTAATTTATGTAGTGCAAGGCACATGTTATGTGGGTGTGTATCAACAGATAGACACATATGCACAAACTTGCACACAGGTGCTATACAGATCATTTTTAATGTTGACAGAGAAACAAGAGGTGCACTCTCTGCTTCTCAACTAACTTGAATTAATAACATCAGGAAAGCAAGACTAACTACTGAATTGCACACCTTTTCTCATGCATAATGTACAAGATTTAAGAATAAGCATGGGGAATGGTTATTCTGCACCCAGATAAAGAGATTTTGTGCATCACACAAACGTTTTTCAAACTTATACATCTAAATAACTAGAGTAGGTTTAGCTCGGGACTTTTTTTTTTCCCACATATATACGTGCAAAGTGCTTATAAAAATCCTCAAGAAGACTGTTCACTGGAGATAGAAAAATTTGAACTCACTTTACAGGATACAGTAAATAATTTTTCATATAATTATTAGCCATCATTAAACCATGGTGTTCTACTTACAGAACTTTAAAATGCAAGATATTAATTGGAGGCCTTGAAGCAGATTCCCCAGTTCTTCATGTCTCCTATGGTCATCTACATCCCTGAATGGGACTTAAGAATGGTCATAAAAAGTTCTAACTAGGCCAAAAAAAAAACAAGGAAGACAAAGAAATCCAGGAAGTGCTACAAAAACATTTGTTGTAATCTGTTGAACTGTTTTAAATTTCAAAGCTGAATTTTTTTTGAACGGCAAAACTAAATTTAAGCATATCAAAGTATTTAAGTATGACATTTCAAAACTTTTTCATCTTTCACGATTTAGTGAATTCACTGATAATGATCTTCCTTTCCAATTTCAAGACTTTTTTTTTAAATTGAGAACTATATTAATAATAATTATGAATTATTATATTTTTATTTTTAGTAAAAAAAATGCAATAAAAAAGAAAGGGGGGAAGGAAAAACTAAGAACAACCAAAAAGTGAAAATTCAGAGTCTAAAGGTTTCAGACCTTCCCACAACTAAAAATTCAAATAATTTCCCACACAAAATTTACACCTCTGTTATTAAGTATATAAATAACTTCTGAAAGCATACTCATAGATCAGCTTTTCCATTCTACATTGTGGGTTTTTTCTGAACTCTCAGAATAATGGATAAGTATCCAACCAAGATCTTATTGGTCAGGACTAAAGGGAGGGCAAGAACAGGTGATGTTGCAGTGGGGGTCTGCTATAGGCCACCCTGTAGCAGAAGATCAAGTGGGCAAGGCTCTGTACAAACAGATTGGAGCAGCCTCACGTTCACAAGCCCTGTTCCTCATGGGGGACTTAAACCACCCTGATATCTGTTGGAGGGACAACACAGCAGGGCATAAGCAATCCAGCAAGAGCTCCAGCCACACCACCCAAGTTGCAGAAGGCAAAAGCAGGGACTGGGAGAATGACACAATGCAGGAGAGGATCGTATTTGAGACTGTCTAAGGAACCTGAAGGTGTCCAAGTCCATGTGACCTGGTGAAATCCGTCTGTGGGTCCCGAGGGAACTGGTGGATGAAGTTGCTAAGCTACTATCCATCATATTTGAGAAGTCCTGGTAGTCTGGTGAAGTTCCCACTGACTGGGAACTGGGAATCATAACCCCCGTTTTTAAAAAGGGAAAAAAGGAAGATCTGGAGAACTACAGGCCAGTCAGTCTCACCTCTGTGCCCGGCAAGATCATGGAGCAGATCCTCCTGGAAACCATATTAAGGCACATGGAAAATAAGGAGGTGATTGGTGACAGCCAACATGGGTTCAGTAAAGGCAAATTGTGTCTGACAATTTTGGGGGTCTTCTATCATGGCGTTATGGTGTTACAGTGTTGGTGGATAAAGGAAAAGTAACTGACATACAGTAAAGGACAGCAGTAAAGCAGTGACCAAAAAGTGAACAGGTTAAAATTTTACTGAAAGTTTTTAAAAATAAATTTTTTCTTACTGTTGCACATGGATGTAACCATCACATACTTCATTATTTTGGATATCTGTGCAGCAACATTTTTCTCTTAGTGCATTTTCTCTGTGTCACTTACTCAGAACATGGGGACATCCAATTAATTTTCCAGAAAACTTAAGGGAAGACATCAGAGAAGACAATCACCTCCTACTGAGGGCTTTGCAAATGAACTACATGCTACTTGTCTTGTTTGCTCTTGGGTGTGTGTGTCAGATACAAATGGTGATGGCAGACATAGATTCCATTATGCATTATTGCCCAAGAGTGCTTTGCTCATATAAAACTGAATTATTTTCAGAAAATACTAAGTAAATAACTTGTACAAGGATCTGGCAACCTTGTTTATCTATTTGTTGTGTCATATAGCACACTGTAGGTAGGCGTGTAGGTCTAAAATGAGTTTGCAAAGTGCCTGAGTTAATGGCTGGAAATACAATTCCCTGCAAAACCAATTTTTTTTTTTTTTTAATGTGTTATGAACTAACCAAAGATATCAAGGGACTCAGTTTGCACACAGTGGACAGAATGTTCATATTTTTTTTCCAGCTGGCATTTTTCCCATTAGTCCAAAATGGGAATGCTGCCTGGGTTCTGAATGTCTACTCTATTAATTTATAGTACAAACTGGTAATATTGCCTCTCCGTAAAACAAAGCAAACAAACCCCCCAAACAAACAAAGATGCCCTCAAACCAATTTTCAAATCTAATGCAAATATGATGTTAGAAAGAGACGCTTCTTGCCAGTGGACATTTTGAATGGTTCCTGAGCATTACATTGTTGTTTTAGAAGGAGCTGTTAAAAAGCTATGTCAGAAGAGAAGCCAGCTTGCAGAATGAATATATGCAGAATAAATATTTTTAACCTGGAACTGTTTTACAAAATTCTCAATGAGGTGTTAGCTAGCTTGCAATTGATGTGGCAGTTTATGAAATATCTATACAAGATATCATAGAAGAACAAAACAAGATGACAGTATCTTGCAAACATGCATCTCATGCACGACCTTTCAGTTGCTCTCTGTATACCTGATGTAAGATACAGGTGGAGGCACATCAGTTTTGTTCCTCTTTGTGTGCAAATCAGTTCAACCTTTTTGGCTCCAAGGTGAATAAACTCAGTAAAAATGATCATCTACTTCAAAACCAAAATCTACTTTTTGTTAGTTCCTGTTCCGATTTAATTTTCATGTTAAATGAATTACTTTTCTCTTTACCTTTATTAAAAATGAAATGCTTTAAAAGTTGATTACCATTTAAATTACAGAGGTTCATTGTTGGTGTACTTTTCAAGGCTCCAAATATATCTGGCTCCTATCATATTAAGAGAATAACATGTTAAGATGAGACTTGTGCCAAACTGAAAACACTGAGCTTCTATGGGTCAGTAAAAAAAAAAAAGTGGAAAAATGAAAATGAGAATAGTGAATAGGTGGGAGGGGTCACATTGGGTTTAGCTAGACAGACATGCTTGTCCTTCTATTGCTGTGAAGCAAATAAGCTATCCAGAAGCCATTTGCTTTAAGGAGGGAATGAATCCTTGTAACACTGAAGATTTAACTGGATATCTTATTCAGATATTTACAGTGAACCACTTTACATTGCTCAAATAACCTTAGTGGCTATGTCTGTACTAGCAGATAAAGCACAATGAAGGCATAGGCCTGAGTATTGTCATTCATTTGTCCCTGTTCTTTAAGTATTAGCACACATACTGGTATGTTATTTTTCCATCCCAGGTAGTGTTCTCCCAGACAATGGCAGCTCATGATTTGGGGAATAGGCTGTACAACTGTCCATCCCCAGTGCGCTTTTAGATGGGACCACTCCCTTTTGGAGAGTGAACTTACACCTCAGTCTTGCTATGAAAATGCAAGCTGAGATGTACCATTTAGCCTCAGGATCACAGAAGGAAAGAAGGAAGTACTGTAAAATTATTCTGAGATCTTTGAAGTGAGTAAGAACAGATAGGTTATCTGAGAAAAGAATAAGGGTGCTTTTTTCCATCACTAATTTATTTTTTGCTTCTGTTTCCTACACATTTTTCAGATGGAGTGGATAAATTTCAGAGCTACAACATATTCTCAGCTAAGATTTACCTGGGGCAGTGCAAGTATTATTAAAAGGTTAAAAAGTATTTAGTAGTAGGACTTGAAAAAGCTTTTTTCCCCACTGAAATACTCATTTTCCCTGTCTAATTTGGGCATGGAGTTGGGAAAGCAAGAAAGACATAGCAAAGGTTATTTAGTGATAGCTACAATCAGAGGTAAATTCCATGTATAATTACATCAACTAAGACCCAATACACAAACTGGAGTTTTGCAATTTTGCTTCCTTTGTTTATGGTAGAAGTAATTATTTCTTCTTTTATTTTTTTTTTCATTTTTTCTCAAAGAAAGGTTATAATGAAGATGTAAAGTATGGGAAAGAAAAATAAATAAAATCTGACAATTCTTCAGATGGTGTTAAAAAAAGAATATTTCAAAATTATGGGACTTTAATCTAAAGTAATTTTCAAATACTTTTTCACAGATTTTTGTGCACTGTTTTGTACTGTTTGGAAAATGTTATTCAAAAGGTTAAGTGAGTACCACAGTTTCCCTTAGGCTTGCTAGCAATGATGATCAACTAAAGAAAAGATACCTTCAGAAAACAGTCTGAAAGGCAGAGTCTGGATAACAACTAACACTGACCTTTCGGGATTGACTAGGAACTCTTCTGTTGAAGCATTGTGTAAAGAATCCTTTTTTTATCTCACTGGGCAACAAATCCAAATCTGAAAGGACAGAGTAAACCTTACTGCTGCTTCCAGGCTCACAGTGAATCTTCCATTGAGTAGCTGCATTCAGAACCCAGAAAGAGCACGCTCTAAGTACAGAAAGACTAAGACTGTTTATCAGAAGTCTGACAGGCTGCAGGGAACCATAGCTTACCCAGGAGGCAGAGAGCTAGGTTAGTAGGAGCTCATGGTCTAACTCCGAGGCTTCCCATCACTAAAAAGTCTTAACAATGAATTTAGCAATAATACCAGGGTGATAATTATAACAGTCTACTTTACCTGCTGCAAAAGGCAATAAAAGAGAATCCACACTTCCGAAGTTTACATGTTGGTGTGAGAAATCCTATTTGCCTTTATTAACAAATGCTCAAGGCTAATTTCACAGCAGATATCATAATTTTATCCATTCTTCATGCTGTGCTTTCATCAGGGTTGCATTTAGATGTTGGAAAACCTCATCGGGGCAGGGTGGTTGCTTTGATTGTTTTTGATAGAATGCTTTAATTAGGTCACCCAAAAAAAGTGTGTTTTAATAACCTATGTCATTACTGAACAAGGGGGATTTAAATTCTACTATAAAGAGGTTTCTATAGCATCAGACATCTGTTCTAAAACTTACTGTAGCAATATACTCACTGGATTGCATGAACAAATTTGATTAGCTGGAACTTCCAGGAATGATTTCCAGCTGATTAACCCAGGGACCTTATCTTCAAGTATTGGTGTCATATAGATTGACCAAAACCCTAGCTAATGCCAGATATTAAAGCCTATAATCACAAGTTAAGTAGAAGATGAAGGAACGTAATGACAAACAGAAGACAGTATCTCTGGTATTGCCTTAGTACTGATCATTTAATTCATGTTATGATGTCAGCAGCAAACAAGTCTGAATTTCTGCAGCTTTCTCCCCACAAGCTTCTATCCAGTGACACTTCTGCACTGCATTTTATTAGCTTTCTGACTCTTTTATGTGGTTTCTTAAAATGAAAAGGTGACCTTAGTACTAATCACTGTTAATGGCACAGAGTGTTGGTTTTTTTTAATTGCCAAGGAAATATAAATAGCAGAATATGTGGCATTTTAATGCATCCCTTTGCAATCCAGAACAATAAGGCCCTAATGTGCCATACAAATTTAAAGTGAGATCACTGTGTAATGGGGTACATATGGTGATCCTAAAAGAAAAGGTTACTATGGAGAATAATTAAAAAAGCCTTTTAAAAATTATTTTTGCTGCTTAGGTATTAGTTTTAGATGTAAAGGGGGATTTACTTTTCCTTACCAGATGTATTGTCATTTTAGTTTCTACAAATTTGTGGCTTGGGAGGCTACCATTAAAATGCATCTTGACTTCAGAGTGGCAGTCTCAGCTTTGATAGGACTGTCCTCCCCCATATCTGCATCTATTTCCTCTGAGTGAATGATCTGTGGAAGAAAAAGGAAGGCAATTGTATTAGATTAGCTAGTCAGATTAGCTGCATATCTTCTGTAGTGCATTGAGTTAAGTGACCTAATCTTTAGTACCCAATTTCATCCTGCCTAACTTTTGAAGCACCTAACTGCAGTTCAGACCAGTTAAGGACTGAATCACCTTTTCAAGCAACCCATTTCGTTGTCTGTAACAGATACAGATGTTTTTAACCTAAATGATTGCATTGGCATTTAAAAGGGGATGAATCTAGGCTTCACTGCTTCAATTTTTTCATCTGCTAGAGGTGTTTGGTGCTTAATTAATGCATAGGATGTATGGAAATCTCCAATAAAAAGTGCTAAAATTATTATTCATAATTACAGTTACTAAGGCAACTACAATATCACACAGTGTTTTATTCAGGACAAAACCCAATAATATTCTTACTGCTAAAAATTGTCTAGAATTGCAAGGATTCAACCAATAGAAATGACCTCTTCAACCCATACTAGGACAAACACTCACAGCCCAGAACTACTTCAACATGTCGAGCGTGCTTTCAGGGCAAACCCCGAGTCACGTGAAAAATCCCACCTTGCAGGGCTGAAAGTCTTGCGCTCTTAGTTTCTCCCTTAAAGTTTTGTTGTCTGGCTGTTCATGACAAACAGCTGGTTCAGAGGATTACAGAGGGGAGGTAAGCTGTGGCACACAGGAGGCTGAACAGATCCGCACTGAAATGGTATGGTGCTGCTCTAGCACTGGAAAGTGACTGAATCGGGAACAAGTGGACTGGTACTTTTGAGCTATTGAGGCAATGGTGAAGAAAATCATTATTTCTTTTCCTAAGTAGGAGGCCATATCCTTCATATTATTAGAGAGATTACAGTGGAGAGGTCTATTTGATTGTCTTTCCTACATTCAGTGAAAGGTGACAGAGGTCCGGTACATTCAGACCAAGATTTAATGGTCTTTGATTTTCAGTCAGATATAGGCAAACTTTTCTTACAAAGATACATATAAACTAAAAACTAGTTCAACCATCCTCTGCCTTAAATCTATTCTAAAGAGAGTAGCTAACATTTCATTCTTTTTGACAATAAAGAAATGGAAACCTCAATAAGGAGAACTCATCCTCATTTTATTTTGAAAGTGTCAAAGAAAAAAACCATAGAAATGTCTGCATGCCCACAAGCAGTTACATAAAGATTTATATCTACCCGTAGAATCCTTATTTCCAAAACTGTTCTGAATTCTTCCCCCAAACATGCACATTTTCACAACAGAAATGAATCAGTGACAGTCTGGTCTTATTCTGGGGGCAAAGATAGACTACCAGAACCAAATTCCCTTCTTAGTTAACTGATGTCAATAGATGTCTCTTGGATGAACTTGCAATGTGGACTATAAATGACACTATTTTTTCTAGCTTTCTTTCTGGTGTGAATCCACACACTCTTCATAAGAAGTATGAAAAACAAGGAGCTCCGCCAGCATGGAACCATCCCTGTGAAATAGCTGTGTTTTAATTTACATGACTTTCATGATACAGTAGGTAAACTTCAATACCACTCAAAGAAACCTCATGGCCATCAAATGTACTTCACAAGTAATTAATCTCTAATATTAAGTTTTGTTAGGTAGATAACAATGTTTCATAAAATAAAACAGAGTTTCATAGAAGAGATAAATAGAGCCATTTGTTGAAACTGGTTTTAAAGCAATTTCCTGAGTGTGTTCTTTATAAAAATGGGGAACAAAATCTCACATTAGGTAAAAACAATTGAGGTTTCCAGTCTTTCTGATTTTCATTCTTCCTCCTCTCTCAAATCTTTTTTGTTTGTTATTGGCATTAAAAATTACTCTTTCTCCATAATGAGTGAAGTGTTTAATTTATTATCCTTTGGATTTAGTTATTCTCTGGAATTGTCATCATATTCAGGAGCTGAAGAGCACACCACTTGTACTTAATACCCAATCATAAAGTCACTTTCTAAAGTAAATATTACTGACATATTATTGCACATTATATTCTTTACAGCTGCTGGCTGGCCAGGAATTTTTACAGCTGCATTATCTGTCTGGCAAAGAATCAGAACTTATATTTCATCTTCGATGAGTATTTCATTTTTCTCTGAGTCCTGCTGCACCCTACCCTCTACCTAGGTAAGGGTGATGACTGACTGACTTTAAGGTGTCTTCTGCATTGTTTATGTGGCATGCAAAATCCCATGATGTGGGTTCCAGTAAGATATATGAAGCCTGTTCTCTCTAACCAACAAAATATAGGTTGCCATATTGCACCATACATGCTGCACATCTGCTCATAAAATATTGTCTTGATTGCCTTAATTTCTAAGTAAAATAATTTCAAAATTTTCAAAAACTCTAAATGAAATATCATAATGTTGACGATGTATGCTCCAAGGAGAAGCAATCTTTAAAATCAACCACTTTAAAAAGGTCATGTTTTTGTTGTATTGTGCAGGGTCTAGCTTATAAAACATTCTGAGATGAGTATATAATGTTGAAAAGGTCTAGAAAGAGGCCACTTTTTGTATGGTTTCCAATGAGTGTCTTTCAACAAGAACATATTATAACATATCCACTTCAAAGGAGTGTAACATAAAGTATGCTTTCCAATCTCAATGGCAAGTGAAGAGCAAGGGTGTAAGCCTCATTTAGTCATGCCACCACAACAGTGCATCTGTTCTCTTTTACTTCCACTTTCAACTATGAAATAGTTGTGTTTCATGCTTAGTAGGCAGGCTTGAATGAATTTCTTACACATATGCATACATGTGTTTATTTTGGTTTGCATAAATTCCTTAATTAGATCTGTGTAAAGACTAAGAGAATAAGTTGTAAATGCTGATCATAAGGTTGGCGTGCAAAATCCCTTCTTTGGGGTATAAGTAGGTAAACGACTTTCAAAACTTTATAATTTATACATGTCAATGACCTAAAAAATCCAGAAAATCAGAATGATATTTATGATATTTTTCTACACCTCTTTGACAAATTAGGAGCTTTAGATTTTTCTATAGGTACTAAGAGATATGAAATGTTATTAAATTCATAAAGAATAACTGAGTCATTATTAAGGTTTTTTCTATATTCACAATAAAGAATTTATTCTACATTCACTAACCTGAAGAAAGTAATATTTTAGAACATGGCCCAAATAATTGAGAGTTAATGAGAAGATAAGACCTTTTAATAGATGAAAAGAAAGTAAGTTCCCTAAAAAATAAGACTGAGATTCAGAGGCCTCTGGAAGCAGATAGCTACTCAGTGGGAGATTCATCATAAATTTAAGAGATTTCAAGTGAGGTAAGCCTGGAGGGATTGATACTAATACATTGTCTTCAGAAATCATATGGGTAAAACAAAGCAGTGAAAGATTAGCGCTCACTAATACAAGCAGTCCAGAGTAATCTGAAAATAAAGTTTTAAAAGTTCCTAAAATGTCATTATGATGGTTAAGTGAAAGTATTTCACTTGCTCTTCCAGTTCATTTTGGTTACCGGGCTAAACAATTGTTAATCAAAATTTTTAAAACCTCATAATGTAACAGTCTGGAAGCAACATTCATAAGTTAGCCGAGAAAGAACAGGATACACAGCATGACTAGGAAACTTGTGAACACTTCCTAGTTCCAGAGAGCAGACGAATGTTCTCACTGAATTTAAATCAAGGGAAAACATAAGTGTGCACTGCACCCTGCCTTACACTGAAAAGAAACAGTTATTTACCAGAGGGAAGGTAAAGCTAGAAGAGCTATAACCAACCAAGTATGGATAAGAAAAAGTTATGCAGTTTTTGTGCTGTGGCTGTAGAATTTTTAGCTATATATGACTGTGAAACAGGAGGCCTGTAAATCATAGTAGTGTGCACATATAATTTCTTTGAGACTATAAACAAGTAGCTATATTTTCTGCCTGTGACATTTGTGCTTTCAGTGATTAGTAAAATATCCTGTTACTTCTGTGGCTTTAGTGTGACTCCAAGATTTTGTAAAGATAATAACTGCAGTCTTGTCCTCCACACGAAATGCAAAAACTTCAGAAAGTCAGGCAATGATTGAATAAACTTTACTTACATAATGCTTTACTAAATAGTGGCATACCACCTTAAACGTATAAGGAGCATTCCACAACCAGTGGAAAGGCTAAACAATTTTTCACCTTATTATGCTATACAGAATGATATTTCTCAATGATAAGAAACGTTGAGTTTCCAGGATGCACTAGTTAAGTGGTGGAGCACAATGATGCGGAATTCTGCAATGGTGGTCAGGCATCTATGTCACATGCAAATCTCAGTGATCACATTTTCTATTCCTTAAGTTGATACTCTAAGTAATAAAAGAACAGAAGAAAAATAGATGATACCATAAAATTGAAAATTTTCTCTTCTCTATAAACCAGGCAGATCAGGATTATTTGGTTTGCCCAATTATGATAATGTAGTCCAGAGATTAGTAAGAAAACTGAAAACAGAAAGCTGTTTATGTGTCCTGAATCATTATTAAACTGGATGATATGTAACAAAGACTGCATATATGATAGAAGCAAAAGAACTGAAATGCCATACAAATATACTTTGGAGAACTTGGATCATTATAAAAAAAAAGGGGGAAAAAATTGCCTTTGTTTGATGTTCTCTGAATAGAACAAGGACATGTGAACACAATGTCCTTAACAATGGCTCAGATTCACACTGGTTTTCGAGTTCTTTCTGTTGGCTTGGAGCCATTGCATAATATACAGATATAAAACATAGGTAAGAACTGGACCTCTGTAAACTGCATATACAATATGTTTAACAGCAATTCCAGGACACAATCCCCGTATTATATGCTGAAAACTAAGCCTGCACCACCTAATTTCTATCCATAACTTTTTAACTAATAAACCATATTTTTAGTACCACAGTCTGTATGAAAGGCTGCATCTGCCTGTTTACAGACACCCTGACAAAACACCAATCCATTGAGGGCCTTTTTTCTTATTTTTTTTTTCCTAAAGAAACTTGAATGCAATTGAAAACCCCAATGCACGTTATTCAGTTGTATTTCGCATCAAAATTAAATGTCAATTAAACTTTAAAGACTTGTATAAATCTTCCTCTTATTTGCACAGATTTCTTTTTCTCTGATTGTCATGGCACACACCTGAGCTCAGAGGGAGCCCATGGGCAGGGCTGATGATGGAGGCTGTGGGTGAAGCTTGTCAGGACTATTAATGCCCATTAATGAACTCAGGGCTAAGTCACCTTCTTTTCCACAACAATTATGCCTCAAGCTGCTGAAAGACTAAGAAAAAACTCGCTAACAAGTGTATTTAATTTTTAGAAAAAATTAAAATATTATGGAAAAATGCTATCCTGGCTTACTGTGCAGCAGACAGATGGACAAAATCTGACAGGTAGTGGCTGACCATCTGATTTCTTTCAGATTCAACAGTAATACTGGTTTGGTTAAGAGAGCTTCATCTGCAACACGGCAGACTGGAGATGAAATCCAATCTGTAATGTTTGACTAGTAGGGAAACATTATGCTGATTTTTGTCTGTCCTTTTCCTAGAAATGAATAAGTGATCATGAGGAATCAGGTGCCCCTTATTTTGCTGGATTTTTTAAAAGCAATAAAATAATTCAGTATCCTTTTTTTTTTTCCCTCAGAAAGTAAATGTAATGATGAATCACCTGAAACAATGTTAATCAACAGTATGAGAAGTCTGCAAGAAAGGACATTGACAGGCGAGGTACTATTACTAATTTATTTGTCTTTTTATGGTTCAGTTAGAGGTATATCTTAGGGAGTACAGCACATGTCAGTGTTGTCAGATGTTACACTGTAGCTGTCAGAGTTTTGACTGATGTACAAGCACTACCTGCTCGTGTTTGCCCTTCCTTTCTGTCGAGTGCACACAGGTAAGACAGCTTGTTGGTAATTTTTATTTAATGCTTTCAGTATCTGCAGCTGCTCTTTTACTGAAAGTTCTGACAATGAGAGATTCCACCCACTGAGATTTCCAAGATTTCCACTGCAAGGGTTTCATCACTTAAACAAGGTTTTCCTCTGGGATTAGAATACAATTCACATTCTTTTTCTGATGTCTAGTAATCTCAGTGATAGCAGTTTATTTTTTAATTTATTATAACCCTCCAAAAAACTCATGTTAAAGAAATGAAACCACAGAAATTAAGGGTGCAAGTGGCTTTGTCCTGCTCAAGAAAAGGTTGATGGGGTTTTTTTTTCAACTGCTTTTTCTAAAATACATGTCTTAAATCTCACTTTACCCATAAAAGCACATCCCATTTTGATAACTTCTATGGAGAAAATAACTGCAACTGTGTGTCCAGGGAGGTGTGACTATCACACAGACTGTGTGACTCTCTCAGCCACATGATTTGGAATCATACATCAACAATTGCTAGATAAAAGAAGATGCATTACTTTGTAGTATGCAAAATCAGATTAAGTCTTTAAACGGCAAGAGCCATTTCTTAATGTAATATAGCAAGAAGCAAGAGCAAGAATGTTTTTGAAGGAAAGGGATCAAAAATAGTCTTATGCTGGGAATCCCAACTAGCTTTATGACTGACCAGTTCAAGATGTGGTGTAGTTGTTCTAGAAAAGGAATATATATTGTTCCTAGATGCTGAAGTGAAATCTTTTCAGTGTTCAGAAAGTCATTCCAGACACCAAATACTACAGAAAAATTTCATCATGTTATCTTAAGGCATCATGGTATCTTAAGGTATCTTATGACTCCAATGAATCCTAGGCCTTAAAGGAAATGTCCGTATATTGAAAATGTTTTTAAGTGTTTTTCTCTAACTATGGAGTTTAATTTAGAACAGAAGTTCCCTTTTGCTATGTTTGGCATCCCCCTCTTCTCTTTATAGACCTTCTCATTCTGTCTTTTCATCTGAGCACCTGGTTCCACTCTGGTTAGCAAAGGCCAGCAGAGCAGAGAGCAGATGGGCAGCAATGCCATGTACACTTCTCTTTGACCACTCATTTACTTACTAAAAAGTTATAAATGGCAGTGTTGTGAAGAATAAATTTTATTTCTTTTCTCCCAAGTAATATGAAAATCTGTGTCTGACATAACTTTTAGAAGCCTCTGCTGTAATGCTTTTGGTTTTGATGTTGGTTTTTTTTTTTACTGCAGTGGTGGTTTTATTATTCTGAGACTGTATTTGTCTCACTGGGAGTCACTTTTCACTCAAAGGAATGTGTTTCTGCTGCATCTCTTCAAGGAATCATAGCAGCCCTGTGGTTTCTCTGAACTCCAATTTTTTCAAGATATCCACTATGAAAATCATGCTTTCACAAGAATCAAAGTTCTCTGGCAATCCTTGGAGGTAAGCAGGTCTACATTTTGAAGCACGAGTAGGAACAGTGATGAAAAATGTGGGCATTTGTGTACCATCTGTATGCAACTCTATTGAAAAATTTATCCAGTCTCTGCGTTGATTCTAATAGCAATGTAGGATGAAAATGACAGTGGAAGTATTTATAATGAATATTAATAAAAGAATAAATCAAGATCCTGAATATTTAGGATACTGGCAGAACTGGGAGCCACGCAAGAAGAAAAGACAAAATTTTATCCAGAGTTACAGCTCCTGCTGTGCAAAATGGAATTTTTTAATGCTAGCTCCTTAACCTTAATTTAGTCTTAATTTATTAGCATTTACTTATCAGTCTGAGTTTTCTTCCTTTGGGTATAAAAAGCAAAGTATTGGTATTATAATGTCCAGGGCAAATTTGGTCTTGGCGTCTGTCATTCCTTTCAGAAACAATGTTGTCTTTCATCTCTTAAAACCTTGTTAAGGCCCTGATTTTAATCTCTCATTGGCCAGTAGTACCTTAACCTGATCTTTCCACAAAAGTACCTCAGCAAGTTACACTTCACTGAAGGAAATGCAGCATAAGGGTATGTTTAAAGTTAAGCACAAAGTTAAATATATATTGGGAAGGAATGAATTTACATATATGCTTGAGTGCTTTGCTGAGATAAGGCCAACATAGTAAGCGTATACAAAGGTAATATAATATAGGAGAAAATCCTGGTTGTACTGAAGCTGTAGCAACATTCTTAAGGGAAGTGTAGCTTTATTGCAGGACTTGAGAGTGAAAATACAAATTGAAAAGCTATCCTTGGCAAATCTGAGTGGGTTTTATGTATCTCTTTTTGTCTTTACTGTTGTAAGCTGCTAAGCACATATTGGTGTTCAGCTGAGCTGAAATTTAGAGTTTCATATTTTGAAGGACCTTAGTAAAAATATCTTAGTCTTTTTAAATAATCTTTTATTAACAATGATGACAAGTGCAACATTTTAAGATTAAAAACTCATATATTTCAAAATCCATTTTTCACACTGAAGAGGAGATATTAAAAGCTTATCCTTAAGCCATTGCTACTACACTAATTAAATGTATTTTTTATAATATTCATAGGAGATGCTGACTGCAAATATTTTTAGACTGGAATAGTGGGACAGTAGCACAAACGTGCTGTGAGTATTTCCCCAGTTTCCTAAATCTATCTGGTACAGGAACACCAATCATTTGTTTTAAGGTTCAGTAATCAATGGCATCCAAAAGTGTAATTGTTTTATGTCCTTTGGCACTGAAGCTTTTGGGTCTATGGATTTTGCCAGTATCTGTACTGAGGCATATAATTTCAGCATTTTAAATGGATATTTTTAAGTTTGTAGGATGAAAAGATATTCTAATTGCCTCAACTTAAAGAGACACTAGTTTAAAAATTATATTCACAGGTGAAATCTGTCTAGAATGTAGTGTAATTTTCGTTTCTATAGGGAACTTATGCACACAAAAGGTTCCTTGATGATGACTAGAAATGCTAGTATTCAAATATAATATTTATAATACTATTTGCATACAGTTTACTTTGTTTTTTCAGGTCTTTATCAGTCCATCAGAACCTTTGACTTGCTTTCCACAGCAGTTTATATCAGATTTAGACAGTAATCAAAATTTTCTTTGACCTTTGATAATGAGGTCTTGATCATCAACACTGGTTGATCGGTGTAAATGGGGAAGCTGTATTGCAGCTATGAATGAACTTTATCAGTAGTCGGGAAGACAGGAAACTCTCATTAGGCATGCAAATTATATCAGTTAAAATTGCTATGAGATATATCTTATTGCCTTGACAATTTCACATCATTCCCTGAAGACAGCTACTTTCTTTAGTCTTGTTGATAGTTTGAGAGATCTGATGTTCTACCATTTCCTGGCTTCACTTTTCAATAAACAGAGATTTTGAATAATAGAAAAATTGAACCAATATACTACATGTCCAAACAACAACAGCCAGAAGAAACAAAGGCCAAATAATTTAATAAAGATCCCATAAAGATTTTCTATGACAAAAAGTTAATGAAATTTTAATAACCAATACAGGTGAGAAAAATATTTAATTAGCAAATTTGCTGATGATACCAAACTGGGAGGTGCTGTTGACTCTCTTGGGGGACATGAGGCCTTGCAGAGGGATCTAGATAGTTTGGAGCATTGGGCTATGATTAATGGTATGAAATTTAACAAGTCACATGTCTTGGATGTGTGTACTCTTCATTGGGTGAAAAACTGGCTGGATGGCACCCCAAAGAGTTGTGGTGAATCCAGTTGATGGCCAGTCACAAGTGGTGTGACCCAGGCCTCAGTCGTGGGGACAGTTCTGTTTAACATCTTTATCAGTGGTATGGACCAGGGGATCAAGTGTACCTTAAGTGAGTTTGTAGATGACACCAATTTGGACGGGAGGGTTGCCGTGCCTGTGGGTAGGAAGGCTCTACAGAGGGACCTGGATAGGCTGGATCAACCCCATGCAACACTATGGGCTTGGGGAAGAGTGGCTGGAAAGCTGAAAAGGACCTGGGGGTATTGGTCAACAGCCAGCTGAATATGAGCCATAAGTGTGCCCAGGTGACCAAGAATGCCAAGAGCATCCTTGGCTTGTGTCAGAAATAGCGTGGCCAGCAGGACTAGGGAAGTGATTGTCCCCCTGTACTGGGCACTGGTGAGGCCGCACCTTGAGTACTGTGTTCAGTTATGGGCCCCTCACTACAGGAAAGACATTGAGGTGTTGGAGCATGTCCAAAGAAGAGCAGCAAAGCTGATGAAGGGTCTGGAGAACAGTCTTATGAGGAATGGCAGGGGGAGCTGTGGTTATTTAGTCTGGAGAAAAGCCAGGAGGCTGAGTGAAGACCTTATTGGTCTCTACAACTACCTGAAAGGAGGTTGTAACAAGGTGGGCGTTGGTCTCTTCTCCTAAGTAGCAAGAGACAGGACAAGCACAAATGGCCTCAAGTTGTGTCAGGGGAGGTTTAGATTGGATATTAGGAAAAAATCTTTCACTGAAAGGGTTGTCAAACATTGGAATGGGCTGCCCAGGGGAGTGGTTGCGTCACCATCCCTGAAGATACTTAAAAGATGTGTAGATGTAGTATCTAGGGACATGGTTTAGTGGTGGTTTTGGCAGTGCTAGGTTAATGGTTGGACTCAATGATCTTAAGGGTCTTTTCCAAACTAAGTCATTCTATGATTCTATGTTCAAATGCCAGATTCTGCACCTCAGACAGAGTTATGCCTGGTGCAACTATGAATTGGGAGAGGAGTGGCTGGAGGTTTGCTAGGTTTCACCTTCTGCAACCTGAAAATTCTTAAAAGTGACTGTAGTTCTCCTTACGGAGTCATGGAAATGAGTGAGAGATGGGATCTCTGGAGCTCATTGGGAAGACCTCCTGCTCAAAGTGGAATTGTTTTTATCTGTACCCTGGGTAAAGACTTGTCTAAAATTTACTTATGACATTAGCCAGAATGCTGGCTCAACTGACTCAGGGGCCTGCATCAGCAGCAGTGAAGTCAGCATAAAACACAGCAGTGTTTTCATTCAAATACTCATAGTTGGGGTGCACTTAACAAAGAAATATAAGTTCTTTATCTCTCTGAACTTATGGAATGCAAAACCATACTTATTACCTAATAATAATTTTATTTATTTTGGTTTTCGTTCAATAGCTTTTTAATGCAAAACTCATAACCAAGAGAAGAACTGGAAGCAAAATCCAGAATGCTCTCTTTTAGCTTTTAGTATGAAAGATTATTTAGTCTTTGGTTTAATTCAGCATAAAGCAATAATGAGTTGTTTGATCACAGAGAAATAATATATAGCATTACCCTTAATACATCCATTACTCTACTGAATTAAAAAGACCATAGACAATGGCATGTGTCAAAACAGGACTTCTCTATTACAAATAACTAGAAGTGACTTTATTACATCATATGTTCTCCCCAAAAGCCTAGGTGAGGAATAGTCATGTCAGATCTTTATTGATGTTGAAATAAAAATACAGAAGAGATACGCATGCATTATAATGTTTTTGAAGTAAAATATTTCTTCTCCAAAATTTATTTTCATAATACAGATGATAAAGTTTTAATGAGAAACATTTTCTCAGGAACTTGGTGGAATATTTACATTTAGTCATATTTAAAAGTTAGCTGACAGCTAATGCTAATACAGCAGGAGGAAGGTTGTTTCTATGGAAGAAGGGCAGTCCTGCAGTCTGTCGATGAGGTGTGGCTCAAGGAAAAGGCTATCAAAATTCTTCAGGAAAGCTGATACGGTGGATGAATACCTGACTGTGGCAACTGAAGTCCAAGTCTTCTCAGGTGCCATTTGAACAAGATTTCAGGCAGATTTCCTACCATGTACTAGTGCACAAAGCTTTTTTGTCTGGCTGTCCAGCGTAATTTCTGTTGCTGTTGGCAAATTGATGTCCAATTTGAAGACTAAGATGAATTTTAATGGTGTAAATAATGAAAATGGAGAGAATTTAAGACAGGGATAGCATGATGGACTATACTTGTAAAGCTCTTTCTAGCTATCTCATATGAAGGACATCTTCACAGTAGCACTTTCATGTCAGTTCAAGGATTTGTTAATAGTAATGACAATAATAAGTGCATTGTGGCCACTATAGGGGAAAATCGTAGTAATTTTAGTGCATGTAGCTTTCTCTCTGAACCTCTTCCTGCCTCACACAATTTTATAGGTCCTTTTCTATTAAAATAAAGAAATCATGAGCTCAGATTTTTTTCTAAAACAGCAGCTGCTGTGATTGGTGTGGGTTTTGCATATCGGCATCATCCTTTATTGGTGGATTCTTATAATTCTTTTGGTATATGTTGATTGGGAATATGCCCCTTGATTCCTTTTCCAAGAATGTACAGTGGTAAATGCTGCCAGGAATGCCGCAGGCAAGACAGCAGCAGAGCTAGCAACTTCTGAGGAGAACTGTATTAAGGCAATTCTCTTCCATTGGCACCATGAAACTAGAATTCAGGGAAGGCCATCTAAAATAATCAAAGGACTGAGAAATGAGATCTGTAAGCAACCTTAAGAGAGATAAACATGCCTGCTTTTTAGACGAGCTGGGTGAGTGGGAGAACAGGGAACATGAAAGCATTTTACATAGAAACAGCATGTATAAATAGATATTCTAAGAGGAAGAATCTTGATTTCATTAACTTGTAGCTCACAACAAAGGAAACAAGAGGCCAAAGCCTGCAGCTCTACTCAGGTGGTGCTAATAAAAGCAGATTTTTTTTGAATGTAAGCAGTATGGAAAAGACTGATATCATAAAATACAGGATGAACAACAAATATTTATCTGTACCTAGACAGATATTAAACAAGCACACACATATATGATAGATATATAAAAATCTTACATTTTGAATTCCCATGATTGGACTTTTATAGTATGTTGTATTGCACTATATGTATTTCTCTCAAAAATGCATAATAAATATTCAGCAATTTATTATTGTTAAATGATGAAAGCTGTATAATTTAAACTCTGGGATTAACCTATCATTATGTATTTTGATGATATTTTCTCCACTGCGTTTGATGCAGTTTGATGTCATCTTAGTATGTCAGATTATCATTTGACCAGTAATCAATTTTTAATCTATACAACTTTTATTAAAAATGACAATTCTTACACATACCATTTTTATGTGTTAGGTTAGCTTTTACAATGTTTTATAATGTTCACAATTTAAATTTCAGAATGAGTTAAAAATTGAAACTGATTTTTTAGTTTGTTTATTTTCCATGGATTGAGAGTGGTTGTGATTTTTATGACATTTATTCAACTGAGGAGTTATTGGACATTATCTGTAAGTATTTCATATCTCAAATTTCAACATAAGTGGAAAAAAGGTATTTTAACTTACATTTGTTGCATGATGCAATGAACAACAGTTACATCAGCTTAACAGATGGCCAGAATCTATCTCTGAATATCTCCTAATGTGACCTGAAATCTGGCTATTGCTTCCTATATGCACATCAACAACAAAAAAACCCTGATATCCTCAAATAAATATCAGATGGGTGATCCTGGGATATAAATTGAGTCCCCTCAGGGGCTGTAAGCAACAGTCAGCAAACTATATTCTGCATATTAGAATTAGAAACATAAAGAGATGTAAATACATAAGAAAGAAGTTTGGTGTTTTATGTAAGTAAACCCATATAAATCACTGTAAGAATATACATGGAATTTTTATAGATATTTACTGGGCCTGCTTCCAATATTTTAGTTGGTGTTGCCTAAAAGGATTTGAACTGGTTTAGAAAAAAATATCCAAAGTTGGTTCTTTATGTAAATTTCTGACTGGAATAGAGTACAAAGTAGTGACAGCATTGTTTGTCAATGTCCTCCAGTGATTGTTAGCAATGCATTCTTGCACATATTGTTTCAGACAAAAAATTAGTATTTTGCATTAGCAGAGGATAATTAGGCAATAAGATACAAAAGAGAGTAGGGTTATCATGAGATAAACACACACATGGGGTGTTATGAGGCACAGCCAAGTATCTGCAATCCCTCCAGGGTATGATTATCTCGTGATAACCGCACACCCTGGAGTTGCCTTATTGCTATTATAAAATATCTTTATTATAGGAAGAAATGCACATTTTTGTGCTGAAAGAAGACGAAGGTGGCAATTTAGAATGCTGAACAGCAGTTTCAGCAGAGCTGTGTGGTTTACATAGATTAATCTATCCCATTGGAATGTTTCCTCAGCCAAAAAAATGTTCCCTAAATCCAAGCAGTCATAATCTGTAGTGATGTGCAGCTATTTGGGGTATTTGACAAATTCCCTCCTAGGTTCTTATGCTTTTCATTTGACTGCAAGGTATGCACATAGCAATATGAAGAGATGAAGAAGTGTTAACAGGATGGTGAACATTTTGAATGTTTGATAATATTTCTAAAGTCTGGATTCTTCCATTTTACTTTCATGCAAACTCTGTGTAAACTCTGGAAAGCTTCAGAGAGTTGAATAATGCATCAAAAGCTAATTGAAAACTACTGGGAGAGAGAAGTTACAAAGTACAAACAATGTCAATAGAGCTTTAAAAGCTGGGAAACTGATGAGCCAGGGAGAAGTGAGAAGTCTCTTCCAAGCAGCATGGTTGTTTATCTACCAGGCATAGAGAGGTGATGCAATAAGGGGTAAAGGCAGCTGGATAAATACAGACTGGCCTCTTTGTATAAAATTGGAGCTTTGCCACTGTCTTCAGTGGACCAAGACTTTTACCAAGAGAATACTTAGCATCAGTCCTACGCATACACACATAATAGCTTTGTCCATGTGAATGACCCTTCTGAGTTTACAGTCTTGCTGCCTCTCTTTGTAGACACCACTTGGGAATGAAAACAACTTGGTCAGGCTCATCGTAGATGTTAACTTTTTTGAATAAGGTGCACAAAGGAAACAAATCTTGTCCCTATATCTGTATTTCAACAAGCAGTAGACTAGTTGTAGATCCTTTTAGATTTTTCATCACAAATTATGCCTAAGGATCTATTTCTATTCTGTCATTCCATTATCAATGAAAATCATTGTTGTATACCAGTGCAACAGAAGGAAATTCAGGGAACATTCTGTTTCTGTAAGTTTGTATTATTATTGAACAAATTTTAGGAAGATATAAGCATTAAAATAGCTTATAAATTGTGTGTTAAAATGTAATCAATATTTGTATTCATGTTTGGGCATAAAAACATACAAAGAAAGCCTTGTAGAATTTATTTCTGCTTAGAAACTTGTACTGTGGCCTTCAAAATGTGTCAGCTTTAATTTAAGATTGGTGTTTAATATGGAATATGGAGATCAATGCAATTGATTTGATTGAATAAAAAAGTCCTTCTAAGGATATATGGTGCCCATTTTTAAATGCAACAAGCCCAATAATTGGTTTAAATGTAAAAATAAATTGTGTCTAGAGATATCTATCCCAGCCAGGGGTGATGCTTTATTGGTTTTTGCATTTCACTAACTGATGTGCTTTCATGTAAAATCAATATTGTGCAGTCAAATATATTTTGCTTTGTTGTGTAGTAGGTTCAGTTAGCTAAAATATAATTTTAAACATAGGATACCTAACCTTTATTTTACAGTAAACCTTTTGTGGAGAAATGAAGAGAAAATTTGAAAAGACACTTTTATCTTCCTAAATATTCTATAGAGTCCCTTGCATAATGTATAGATTTTTCATGTGTTTCTCCAGCATTTTGGTTTGCTAACTCTCAGTCTTTTAATTAAGTCCCTAGCCACTTCTTTGGAAGTAATTGCCATCTGTGGAATATTAGACACCATTTCAAGTGATGCATACATACCTGCTTAGCCAAGCTGTGTAAAACTAGGCATCGTACTTTCTACCTGTACTGAAACTGAAAATGTATTTGCTTTCAACTTTTTTTTAACCTATCACGAGGAGAAAATCTATTTTTCCATTTAGTCAATTTTGACAGTTTTAATACAACTGAAAAGCAGTTGAAAAAAAGAAAAAGCCCACAACTCATACGAATTCTCTTTAATTTATTTTATTATTTTCTTTTACGTCTTTCTTACAACCTGAGAGAGTTGAGGTCAAAAAGGGAATCTGACATATCTCTCTTGATGTCACTTTAAAAGTTACCTAAATGATCAGTGAAACCCCTTGCCACTACAGAAAATTTCAGAAAGAAAGAATGTTAGACAAGAGAATTCTAATGGATACAATTCATCATGTCAACAGGATACAGTCAATACAATTAGTTTAAAATGGCCATAAACATCTGCCGGTTTTCTTAAAGTTTGTACCTCTCTCATCATTAAGAAAAACAGATTATTTGAAAAAGCTGTTAACATCCAAAGGGGAAATGTTATTTCAAAGATTTATTTCTATATGCTTTCGTGACATACGGATTTAAGAAGCCCATGAAGAAAATGTATTTTTGCATGTGCTATTCTACGGAAATGGACTTTAAATGTCCTTTTGTCCTCAAAACTCCAAATTACAGTGCCCTCTTCAGTTTTTGTTTTCCCTACTGCAGGATGCGGAATACAGAGATAGGGTGTGTTTTCCCCTTCTTTCCCCCTCTCTCAGTCATCTTGATGAAGTAGGTGCAATTTTGTGGTCTGCTTTGCAAAGCTGTAATTATTGTAGAGATCCACATTTTCACATAAAAAAAAGTATTTTCTGTGCTATAAAGTTTGCATACAGAAAATTGATATTTCTGAATAAGTACTTCTTCCAACCCTACAATTCTGAAACACCCAAAAGGTTAAAAAAAAAAAGTAATAGACAAAGAAACTGAATATACATACTGCTTATTGAATTCAACAGAGCAGAGAATTTTTTCTGGACTAGTGATTTCATAGACCAGTTTTACACTTTTTAGTCATGCCTTAAAACAATTGAGCACATGCCATAAACATTGAGTTGCTGGAATATGAAGACTGGTGAACCATTCAGAACCCAACTGAACTAATATGTCAGAATGTTATAGCTTCAGAATGTGTGAAGTGAATTCTAAACCTGCTTGCAAGCCATTTTGGTCAAGCAGTTTTTGAACAATATTTGCATAAAGTCATACATTCTTTCAAACAAAAAATTACCAGGACATGGTCTGCTGTTTTTAGAGAGACTTTGCTAAAGAAGGAGAAATACACTTGAATCTGTTTAAATCAAATCTTTAGCAATATTTAGGACTATTTGGATAAGGATGCATTATTAGGCTACTTATGCAACTCAATATGGTTGAGATGTTACATGTCTGTTATAGCCATCATAGTCAAGAAATTCTTTTCCTTCTTGTCTTAGTTATTAGGTGGCAAACAGAGAAGCCAAGTAGAAAACCTGGATTGATAAGGACAATGGTAGCTAGAGAGAATAATATCTGAATAGATGCCATGAGAAAAAGAAAGCATTGCAAATTACAAGACTTGCTTTCAACAATATCCTTTCTCAAAGTGTTTACAGAATAGTATTCAAATGGAAGATTTCCCCAGAGAATTAAAAGTCATGGAGCAAGTTCTTAACACTAGCAAAAGCAATGGAATTTGTAAGGGTCTGTGGAGAAGCTAATCCCTAGGAGGAAGAACAATGAACCAATGAGGGAATTTTAAAAGTAATCTGTTTGTTTGTTTGTTTTTGGTTTTTTTTGTTTTCTTTTTTTTTTCCTTAATTCAACTGACTCCTCTTTGTTTGAGGTCCATTAAGTTACATGTTTATAAAGTGCCTACCATAATGGGGTCTTATTTGGAGTGGGGGGCAAGGCTTAAGGCAAGAGTATAGTACAACTAATAATAATATTAATAGTGCATCAAGGCCCAGAATGCATATCTTTGATATACATAATGTCACAATTGTAAAACCACAAAAAATGTCCTCAGCTGAATTCTGTTGAGATTGTTTAACTGCCATACCCATCCTCTGAAAATTCCAGCAGGAAATGGATGCCATAGTGATGACCATCTCTTGGTACCCACACATGACATCAGCTGCTGGTACCAGCAGCCTCCACATGTCCCTCAGCGATGTCTTTCACCAGCTCAGGAAACATACTGTTTATAACACATGAATTTTAGCAATTACCTACTGGTTAACTTTGTTCAAAATTTTGTGCCTTCATAGAATAAGAAACAAGTCAGCTAAAACTAAAGGCCAAACAACACGAATAGGTCATATTTAATGTGTTACAAAGTCTGCTGGGTGGTGGATTAGTTTACAGGAGTTCAGGTCATTTCTGGAATCTGAAAGAAGTCCATGAAATGAAATTTTTCACCACTGAGGAAAAGGCCAGGACAGCTTCAGTGACCAGAAACTAGCATGGCAGCAAAGTCTTGCATTCACCACAACTTCCAGCAACTCAAGTTCTTTTTTCCTACTCATACAAGTGTTGGTACTAGGGGATAGATTTCAGTTAAAGGTAAGTATTATTTCAGATACTTACACTGGATGTTTTTTGGGGGGTAATGGACAGAAAGAAGAAATTTGAATTCTAATTAGAAATATCTAGAAAAGTTGCTGAAGTATGTGTGTGTGAAGGACTAATTCCAATCATAATTAAAAAATATGTATGAGACATTTAAAAGCGTGGCTCCCATATTTAGTAGGATTTCTTCCACTTTCCCTTTTTGTTCAAAGAGTAAAAGTAGAAACCTCCTAAGTCACTAAGTGGAGGCCCTGGCTCCTGCAGGGACCGCATTATCTAGCTCCCTTCAGAAATGTAATGAACTTCCTAGTAACTTACTCTCCCATGTTCTCCCATTAGAAGATGGTCCCAGAATTTCAGTGTTCTGACAGCGGGAAACCTTGTTTTGTCTTCTACTCTAAATGAATTTTGGCATCAGTGCTTGCTCTATAAATGCATTGTGTCTTTAAATGGTTCTATTCCCTCATTGGCATGTACACCTTGATATATTTGGAGACAGCAATGGTATTTCCTCTCAGTCTCAAAGGCCATGCTCAAAAGACTGCTCTCATAAGACAGGTTTTCCATTTCCTTGATAATCTTTGTATCTTCTTCAACTTGACAAATATCTTGCAATGTAGTGTTATTTGATATGTGTTAATGAAGATGAGGTCTGGTGCATTTCTTTTGTCTGTCAGGTAGGTTATCTTTTTAGGTTATCCTGTCAGAATATAGCTTTGGTAAATCCACGTTGTGTTTTAAACTACTTACACTTTATTTCTAAATTTTTAGCTTTTCCTTCAAAAGCTTTCATAAATTCTTCCTTTCCCCATTTCCCATCAAATATTATCACACTTGTTAGTTTTCTTCTAAAAGCATCAGACTTGTAATTTCATGCACAGTTCTTTCAGAAATCTGGGAAGGAGATGATCCTGTTCTCACCAGACAAACACATTGGGATCCAGCGAGAGGAGACGTAAATGCATGAGGGCAATGATGGCCTTTTTCTCTACAAACTGATGGCACACTGCAAAAGGTTGACCCAGTCAAGATATGGCCTCTGATCAGTACTACAGTATTAAAAGTGAGAGATTTTTTTTTTCACATCAGCTACATCAGAGTTTGATGCCACCAGCATGCTTACATAGGTATATGCTAAAGAGAAGGAATAATGGCAGAAATACTTTCTGATATGTGGGCTGAACAGTTGACCTGATACACAAAAATGCAAGCCATGCCCCTTACTATACTGAACTGATCAGATGTCCAATAAATCAGGAACTGTTCAGAAATAACTCCATCTGTTTATACAAAAGGGGTTTTGTGATGGGATAAATGTAAGATAATGGTTAATTTTCAGAACAAATCACCAGCCACTTTCCACTGTCATCTTCTCACTTTTAGTAGTAGGAAAAATGCAGGCAGGCACTGAATGGGGTGGAAGAATATAATTCTAAAATGTTCTTCTTGCTTCTTGTATGTTTTTGTATATTGATATTCTTGAGTATACTTGTCCAGTGGATTTGCAGAATTAAAGAATTTGTCATTTTATAAAAAGGAAATGTTTAAGTCTGTAATGGGTAATTGATCAAGCTGGTTGAATGGACGGATTCCTCAGTAGGGACTGTTGATCCAAGGAGGAGAGTTTTCTTTTCTGGTTCTTTACCTAGAAAAAAAGACCCTTGTGTATATTCAGATCTCAGCAGAAATACTGCTAAGAAACTTGAGAAAGACATAGTAGTTTGCAAATGGGGTTTTAAAATGTCAAAACACAGTTTTCAAGGCAGTGGGTTCTGTATATCTCTAGCAAAACTGGTGGTGCATCAGGGAGAGATTTAGTGCAGAAGGAGAAGTAGAAAACAGTGATTTCATAACATCATTGAAAGGCAGTCTTAGTACAACAATGGAGAATGTTTTATTCCAATCGTACGTATATTTTATTTTTCACAAGGAAATTATGTTACAAGAGTACTGGTATGATTGGTCTAATTTTGCATTTGCTTGTAGTCCTGCTATATTGTGGTCTATCCTGTTTGACAGAAAGTGCTGCTTCACCACGCATGCAATTAGGTCTTTTTCGTTTTGTCTTTCTTATCATCTATCTGCAAAGCCCCTTAATAATAACTTTTCCTAAAATGTCTAAGATTAAGAGATTTTCATTGATACCTTTTTTGCAGTTTCTTTAGCTGCATATAGAGAAACTCAGCCATAATTCTTCGTACTATACAATTATAAATCATTTTTACTAGAAAAATCATTTTAAACAAGCCTATAGATGGCAACTTTGCTGGCGTATTGGCAAAAGAATTTATATGGGAATGTTTTCTAATTAATGAGTTATTTTACATTTTATTTATATACGGTTTTCAACAGTCACCATCTGTTATGTATTCAGTTCTGGAAAATGATCACTTCAACCATTTTGTTGTATATCACATGCTAAATTCCCAATTAATAAATGTAATTGACATAGTTAATAAACAAATGGCATAGGTGACGACTCAAAATAAAACTAACTTTGATTATAGAATGCACTGCTTGTTTCTTTAGAATAACTATCTTATATACGTAATGGTATTATTTTTATTTTTTTTAGAAAGAATGGGTAGTACAGAAATGTGCAAATGAGCTACTTTGAGCAAATGTATATTTGACTATATAAAGCTCCAGTCATAATTAGGATGGGGTTTTCCAGTAACACCAACAGGCAGAAGACAGAATGTTACACAGTGGTTGTCCATTTTTAGTTCTGAAACTTTCCTTCCCCCCTGCACTGAGCTCTAATGTGTTCTGATGAACATAGCTAAGTGAGTTGCTTCCTTCTGACAGTTATAAGGAGGAAAAAAACCTTGTTACTGTCTTTGAAGCAGCAAAACTAATGAGAGAATTGGCAGAAAAAAAGAAATATTTCCTCAACACCTCTTCTTATTTCCTTTAATAGGGATATTTACAGTAACATTGGTTGTATATAGAACACTATTTTCTTGATTGGTGGTCTATAGGACTAGATATTGCTACACCTGGGAGTCCTAAGACTGATCTACATCTGAGTTAGATCAAGCAAATTCCCTGTGGTGCTTTGCCTGGTCTTATTGCCTCTGGTGCTAGTTGGCCTGCCTTGCTCAGGGAAGAATTTTAATATGTGCTTCTTCCCATCTGGATCATGTGCTGAGAGTTTAAAGTGGGCAGGAAAAGGTCTAAACCTTTGCCGACGTTGTCCCTCCATTACCTCCATATTATTCATAGTTAATGGCTCTACCATTCTGAATATTGTTGCTCTAGTAAGGAAGAGCCACTCAGTACTGATTCAGCTCAGCTGTTGACTGCTCTGTCATAGACTATTATGATTCCCTCACTAGGTGTCAAGATGCTGCTATGGAATGAATGCTCTAATTCACAATGAAGGTTACAATCACAAGACAAAATGGAAATGATAATTTGACACAGACAGATCCCCAAACTGCCATTAAATGTGCAGAATTTCCCCCCGCCTCCTTTTCTCAGCTGTCTGCTTTTTGTTACAAGGACAAACTTTAGCCTAGCCAGTCACTGTTATTTACAAATTACCTGTGGGTGATACAGCAACAAGGCAGAAGGTGGAAACCTCTCCCTGTCTGGTGTCTGAGTGATTATAGCAAAGGAAACGATGGTGTTTGAATGCTGCTTCTATCAATGTCACAAACATGACATTCATTTTTAGACCAGAATATACCACAAAACAGAAATAAAATTAAAAAAAAAAAAAAGACCAGTTAATATTTGTTCAAATTTTAGAAGGTTAAATGAATACACTAACGCATCTTGAAGCTACTATTATAATCATGTTGTCTGACTTCTTGCACAAAAAAGATCAGAGATTTCATCCAGTTTTCCTGTAGCAAACAATAACCCACAGAGACATAGCAGAATATCTTTTGGAAACTCACCCATTTTGATTTAAAGATTCCAAGTGATGAAAAAAATTATCGTATCCCTCGGAAACTTATTGCAATAATTAATTGTCCTTGCCATCAAAAATTGCCTTTTATATCCCATTTGCATTTTACTGACTTCTACCTTCAATCGTTGGACATTATGCTTCTGTCTGTAAGATGAAACAATGCTGCAAAACAGTTCCTATTTAGATAATAACAGACCATAAAGATGTACTTTTTCTTCCTTTAAGTTAACTTCTGTGACTATTCCAGTAAGTCAATTTCCTGATAGAATGGTCAAACGAAAAAGTGAGTTGTCAGCAAATAGAATGAAATTAGTTTTATTTCACAAATAAGCAAATATGCTTACCACAGAAACAGCACAAATGGCTAGGCCAGCCAGCCAGCAACTCCAATGTCACCTTACGTTTGGGAGTAAATTATTTTCTTGAACATCTTGTTGAATTATTTCCATGAATATTATATGACCTTCATTTAACTATTTGTCTAAGGATTGTTCTACTGTTCAGAACTCATGTTTGATTTACTATTATTTGTAGAAGGAAGAGAGACTTGAAATATTAGTTTTGTTTTTCTTTTAACTAGCAAATACTTTTAAGTTTGAAAATAGAGAATATGCATATAAACTAAATGTTTGCATTGGTTGACTTGATGGTTTAGAATTAAAGTCTTGATATTTCCAAAGCATAAAATCTTTAAATAATTATGATTTTTTGTAATGGAGGGAGGCAGAAATCATAGTGCTGGTATCTTCTATACAGCTATTTGTTCAGATGACGTCTGATCTAGGAGGCTTCCTAGGTGATAAATCAAAAGCGGTTTCCAAATAATGTTCTTTGCTTTTATCATGGCTTAAATCCTTCATAAAGAAAATCCAATTCCTTTCATAACATAAGAAGTAGTAGCAGATGTAAAAGAATGTAAGTTAAAGTGTTTGAACCTAACTAAATCTTTTATTTCTGTCTGTAGCTTTTGAACATGACAGGTTTCAGCAATATGATATTTAATTTCTCCACTTCTTCTACTTTTAATAGACAGGACTGTTGAGGATTAATGTTTATCAGCTGATAAATTTGCGACCATACAACTAACTGGCCTACTCCCATAGTTGTAAAACTTATATGCATTCATCAGCCCTGAATGTTCTTGCCAGGTAACAAGGTCTAACTTTGCATTCTAAAGATTTTCCCTTTCATACACTGTGAAGTTCACTAAAATTTCTGCCTTTTATTTATTGTAGTGTCAGTAGCAGTCAGCTCACCTTGCAGTTGATATTTATTATGTTGAGTAATATGATGTTACTTAGCCCCTCCAAATGGCCTTTGCTATATCACAAAGAAAGTCAGCTCTGGTAGAATCTGTATTACTATTTGTGTGTAAAAAGAAGATCTGAGATGCTGTATGGATAAGAAAGGGTTTGTGGAAGGAAGTAGAACATCTATATTGAGGATATATCTGTTGCTGATATGAGCCTCAACTACAGTTAGATCAGAGAGCAAGATATATCCTAATATGAACCATATCTAGAATACAAATTATGTATTAAGATATTATTAGTGATATAGCAAATTTTTTTCAAATATTAACACATTAAAATTTTTATCTTGTATTTTTTAGTTCTTTCTAATGCTTAATAAAAGCAGTAAGAAGCTTTTTTGCAAAGATGGCAGAAGATGGCCTGTACCTGTTGTCCTAAAGGTCAGTGACGGTAATAGTGGGGAAAGCTGGAATTTAATTTCCTTTTCAGTGCTGCATTTTTTAAACAACTAGTTGGCATACAGCAGTATCCAAACCTCTGATCAGACATGTTTCTGGCAATTGGACAAACATCTTATTTGGGAATGGAAGAGGGATTTGGCCCTTTTTCAGAGCAGGGCAGGACTGTAAACCCTGTGATATGCTTAAAATCTTTACAGAGAAAAGTCCTTGGAAATAAGGGTAGTGCTTTATAGGTCTGAGATCTCCCTGTGAGTCTATGCTTAGCAGGTATTTTGTAGATTAGGTGGTCACGGTTCTGTTCTGCACATTGTGGTAGGAATCCCCTCTGCAATCTCCTTAGATGCAGTGCACCAGCTGCTGCTGACTGTTGCAAGAGAGTTATTCCCATGTGCTTCCTCCTCCTGCTGAGCTATCTGCCTCCAGTCATGAAAGCAGATTCACTTCTTAGCAGATATATCACACTAACTTCTGTTGCTCGGCTGAGTCATTATATAATGTAATTGTTGGCCTTTAATAAATCAGTTTGGTTTTTTCTGTATATTCACATTTTAATTCAATCCCCAGAAATGCCATCTAGACTAGTGCATTAAAAATATGCATTGAGCTAAAAAACTTAAAGCCACACGGTGTCTTAAATTTACAAAATCAGGAGGTAAACCTATCCATAGCAAAATAATTAGACAGGAACAATAGTATATGATACAAACCATATGAAACAAACTAAAGCATGGTGTGATGAGACTGTGTTGAATCACAGTAAAGCCAAGATTTGTGTTTTCAAAAATAAATATTATGTAACTGCACATGCAATACGTGAAAAATGTTTAATTTTAATATACAGCTAACAAAATTATATATGCTCTTGCAATTTTACATATGCAAAAAGATTTCTTACAATGGCAACTGATCATTTAAACATAAGACAACCGCAGTTGTGGGTTTTTTGTGGTACAAATTATGCCAAAGCGCAAGCAAGCATTACAGGCCAGAGAGAATAATTCAATGTGAAAGCTCCCTACTTTGTGAATAAATCAAGGACTACAGTTCAGATAGTAGAACTATTCAGCCAGGCTCAAAGAAAAGGGCACAAGGGATAAATCATGCAATATTCTGCAGTATCTCAGCTTCTCAAAATTTCACAAATGGCAAACACTCAGTACTGCAATTGCCATTCAAAGTAATTCAACAGCATTCAATGCCCGAATTGCCATGTAAAGTCGTGTTTTGCATCATTTACTGCCAAATGCTATTGTTCCCAAATGATGTCTTTCAAGAGACAATGCGTGGTATTCTAGAACATGTTTGTCCCTATGAATAGTAGAGTACAAGGCACAGAATCTCTTGGCTCTGGAAAAATAATAGTCCATAACAATAAAGCTCAACCTTTGGAATTAGCTTCAATGAACAAATTTTAACAAAAATATCCCTGTTCAGCCCTCAGATTTACAATTACAACTCAGAACTGCAACTTCCATGTCTGTTAGACTCAATAGAGCATTTTACAACAGTGATTTTCTGTTAGAAAAATAGAACTTCAACAAACCCAAGATTTCCTTTGTGATGATACTTCATTTTGTGTTTTTGAAATATAAGATAGAAAAATTTTTTTTTTATATTTAAATGGTATATGTGTTTTTCCTTCCTTTTCTTCAAATATCAAATTTAGAGAAGTTAGTTTCATTGAACACAAAAGCCTGAGAGTGAACTTTAGAAAGAACTTTTACTGGGTACTTTTGGTGGAAACATCATATAAAAAATTTGGAATTAAGAGGGTTTCCAAATTTCTTCTCAAAAAGAACTTAACATTTTAACAGATTCTTCGTTACATGTTAAAGCAGCTAGGATTGTCCAGCAGGACTTGCAATGAGTCAATGGTAATGCTGAACATTCCCTGAATATCTTCATTAAATGAAATACAAGCATTCAAATAAAGGTCTGGTCAGTGGTTAAACTAACTTGGTAAAGCACTAGATAAAGAAAAGGTGAAGTAAATAAGGACATCAGTTTGCTAAATAAATGTTTCAGGTAGATATTTATCCCTTTTGTTGGCTTTTGCATTGTTTTTCATGTCCTGGATAAAATCTTCTGGGGAAAGAAACCTCCCAACTCAATCTCCTCACCCCTCTCCAGTCCCAAGTATCTTGTCTTTTGACCTAGGTAACACACTCAATTCTTTTCTTTCTTTCTTAGATCAAAAAGGATAAAGATATGAAGGAAACTTGGAGGGACAATTCTGGAGTACAACAATAAAATCTGACATATTGATAATGCTCTTGATCTAACACAGATCCCTTCTATGAATAATCCTAGTACTTCTGAAATTAATTTGTATACAGTATTTTAAGACACATTTTCAAACTTAGTTTTAACATCTTCTCATTCTTATGCTTTTGTACTATGGATTACATCTCTGTTTCCTTAACTTTTTATAGACTTAATCTAGAACGGCTTTAAAGTGTATCCAAAGCATACTTTACTTTGAAATGTGTTTTTCATGTTTTCTGTGTAATTTCCAATACATTTCTGATTTTTCTGATGAATAGTTTGCCAAAAGCATTCTTGGAAAGTATTGTGGGCATTTGGCAAGAATTCATATATATTTTTTAAAGAATTGTTATCAGAGATTAGATAGCCATGAAACACAGGTAACTTTTATTATCTGGCATATAAATTTTCCTTGGTTGAAGTTTCATTGCTTGCACATCCCTACTCCAAATGTTTATACAATATCATCTGAAATTATGGTTTCCGTTTATGTTCAAGCTGCCAATCAAACATGATTCCCCAGACAACAGTAATTAGCTGTGTTACCCAATTAGAAAAGAGAGGAAAATATCTTGTTGGCACTCACAGTAAGTAATACTTGACAGGCAACTTATATATAACTTGTACTTTGAAGGGTTTTATGTTGGAAAAAAAATATATTTTCAATAACTAATGAAGCATTGGAGAGATATCTTTTTTTCAGGTTGAAAATCTAGTAAAAAAGATTTTAAACTATTCATTGTCATTCTATGCAACCTGAATGCATACATGGCATTCCTACCATTATATTGCCATTCTTGCCCTTGTGTGACTTCACAGTAATGGGTAACTCTCTCTATACCCCAAAAAACCCTTTTTGAAAAAATTAAATTTTGTGACTTTTCAAACGTTATATAAATATCAACATATGATGGTATGAAATTTTGGATCAAACTTGATTCAAATAAAAACAATGGGCAATTAATCCACTGACAGAAACTGCATGTACCAGAAAAATGAGTAACTTGTTTTCATTTGAAATTTTTTGACATAATAGCAGAGAGATAATATAACTAATATAAGTAATTTTTCAAGTTTAAGGGAGCTGGATGCTCAATTACAACTTTTTCTCTAATACAAATATCTGCTGAGGATTATTTTTTTAGGTTTATTGTTTTGAGACTTGTAGCCACATGAAATTTAAATATAAGCCATTTGTAAGATGAAATTATTGACTCTCTTATTGTTTTTAAAGCAACATTTTTACCATCATGGAAAAAACTTTGAAACTATAATGAAAATGCTGAAAAACTAAGAGCCTTTTTGTGTTTTAAAATGTCATTCTTCTTAACCATTTTAGGGGAATTTGAGAAAGAGCAGGAATTTTTATTTGCACAATGTTTGGGACCAGTGATATTGGACCATTAATGAGACTTCCTTATGCACTGTTTTTCAGTGGAAATATCACAAGGGGACATCATTCCCTTGCACATCATTGTGGAACTCATGTGCATTCTTTTCCCCAACAGATCCTGGCAGACAAATTATTTTCCAGAGTATTTTCCCAGTGATGTAAATCACTGGAAATATTCATAAGTTTGTGGATGGTCCTAGGGAAAAATGGTAAGAAGAGTAATTTGTATATATTTGCTATTTTAGCACTGAGGGCTGCTGAGAAGATCCTCCATACTGTCATGAGAGGAGGATTTATTCACAATAATAATAAACAATCATATCCTCTTAGTTAAGCAGTATTACAACAAAATAGTATTTTAAAACAAGCAGTCAAGTAAAATCATGTTGACAGTAATATCTGGAAAAAGGGCATTTTATATCCGTTCCTACAGAATAGAAAGTTGTGGAAATCCTCCTTTGAGTCTAATGAATAGGAAGGTACTTTTGGGTCTGATATGCTCAATGGGGGCCATTTAAGCATCAGTGTCTTGCTGGAAGATCCATGAAGATGTTGCACCCCTAATACATTATGTTTACTTGAAAGCTATTTAAGTGTATTCTTTTGTATTTACCTACCTATTCCTTTTTATCTCAAAGGTTCCACCAAGCTTTTCTTAGACTCATTGAAATCTAGATGATACTTAAATATGTTCCTCATTTTAAACACATGAATAGTCTTAAAGTATATATAGGTTGCACAGAAGTGAAACCAATTGTGGATAACGTTTAAACTAGGGATACGCTTACCAGAAGATTCTCAAAAATGTTTAAATGAGTTGCCTAAACATGTGAACGTAGACCTCGTTTTAAAGTGCCTTTGAGCCCTGCAGAGAAACAAAGTGGTCTTATTGCTGAAAAGCTATGAAAGCATTTTGGTTTTCAGTGAGCGTATTCACATAGAATTGTAAAGCACTTTACATAATACATTTTAAATTCACACCTTTCAGCTATTTTGGTTTAACTTTCCCAAGGTCCCCAGGTTGACATGCTCCAAATTCATGCATGTCTGTAAGGTGTAAGTTTGTTGCTGGTTTTACAAGGTGCTTTGACAAACCATGAAGAGAGCAAGTGTTCTTTAACAAATTCTTTAAAATTCCTATTTTAAAATCAGCTTCAAACCAGGAATCCAAACCTAAGCAAGGCAGTGATATTTTGATTTGCTTACTATTTACTCATTAGAAGTACCTTTATCCTTTGTCATAATTGTTATAATTAGGAGCAAGATTGGATTCTGTTTCAAAAGAAAAACTACTGTAATGTTTTACTTATTGCCTGGACAATGCACTATTAATTCCAATGGATTCCTTTTGACATTAAAATGGATTTGCACTGAAGGGCAAACACCACCTCCATATGCATCCAGACTGCATTACAATCTAATCCATCACATTATACATTTATAGGTGTCTACCATTGCTGGATTGCTAAAACACTCAGCCATAAAAAAAATGTCTATATGAAAAGCTGGTTTAAATTTCATGCATTTTTACTTACAAAGTGTCTGGTTAGATGAGCATGAGCTTCTGTGAAAGAAATCCGTTTGGAACATGAATATGTAAGAAGCTATGAAAATGACATGAACAGCAGTTTCTCTATTAGCTTCTCTGTATTCTTTGCTGCTAAGTGAGTTTTAGACTCAAGTAATTTGCAAATATTGTTAAAATTCCTTTTAAAGTTTTCTGGCATTGCACATTAGTAAATAAAAACACCACCTTACTTTTCAATGAAAAAACATGCACACAGCTGATTTCCCAGCTGAAGACAATGATGGCTCAGTGGACAATAAAGCATCAGCTGTGAACTTACTGTACACATAAAAATTATTCATCCTGGGGTATATTTTCAAAAGCAGTGTGAATGGACGCATACCCACAGCCTTGATTATTTCTTAATGGGATTTCTATGAGAGCCTCCCATTCATGCTTTAGAAAATTGCCCCCTAATTGTCTATCACAAAAATCTGTTTTATTTCCTTATTTATTTGTTTATTTCCTGATGTGAAAATCAACAGCTTGTATGTTGAAATACTACCCAGAGAGAAAAAATAATCCTGAACTAGGTTTCTCAGCCTTTGCAGCTGATTTTGCAGTATATTTTTCATTTGCTGTAATTAGAATTAAAATCAATAGCAAATTAATAAGTAACTGAAAAAAATAAGAACTTTTACCATGACAGAGAAAGTATTATGTATAAAAGGACATGATTTTTTTTAAAATTAAATAATATTTATATAGTGATGGGATTTTTAAAAAATATACTATGGAAAAAATATCCCTTTACAGCATAAATGTGCTATAATGTGATAAAGAGGTATAAAAATAATATATTCTAGTTTTAAATGTTGTACTTACGAAACATCATACACATATACACATCTTACAATACTAACTGCCCCCAACAAGCCAACAGAAAAATACATTAAATTCAATATTATTTTTTATACTGGACAAATGGGCATATTGCGAAGTTTCACTAATTTTATTGAAGTCAAATGTTTATGCTGCTATTTGTCAGTGATAGACAATATTATGATAATTTTTTCCTTTTTTATTTTTAATATTCACGGTTCTATAGGGGCATTATTTGTTAATGGGATAAAAAAAATGCAAACTTGACACTGCATCAACATGGCCAACATTCCTAATGCTGAGGTCATTCACAGAAAAAGGCAAGCTCTTGTTGTTGAAATGCCTAAGAAAGTTTCCACTTGGGGAGAGCTTACTTTTCTTTTTTTCTGCTGATATCCCTTTCTTTTTTGCCTCCTCAAAAAGGCGAGGGATTTAGATCGCAAAGCCAGCTGAGGTCTATAGCCATATAGAGGTGTGCACAGAAAGTTCTTGTACTGAGACACTGCCCCTATGCTTTCTTTCTTGCCAGCCTCCCAGCTACAGTTCATTGACATCACGACTGATATGATAAGAAAGCCCAGGCAGCATAAAAATGTTGATGGATTAGCTCTTTGCCCACTCCCAGTTTTGTGGGACAGAATTATGGAGGAGACTAGCCAGCGGTCCCACCAATCTTCTCTTTCCCCGTCCCCCAGTGTGGCCAAACCTCGCTCTCCGAGGACTGGGAAGGCCACGGAACCAGCACCTCTCATTGCAGATACAGCTTTCATCCTTTATGTATAAACACTGCGGGAAAAGGTATCGAGAATTGCTGTGTATAAATTCCAAACAATTGAATTGCTAATTACAAACTAATGCTAAAGGCATAATAAGGAAGAAAGATAACAAGTCAGGACACTGGTAATTCATTCACATTACAGCCAGCATTTTACAGTTTCAAAATGCTATATATTCAACCTTTTGGTTTCCAGGCCTCTCTAATGTGTCTAAGATCTCAGAGACTCATCAGATGCCTGACATTTTAGCCATTAGATTTTGGGACTAATTTTTATATTATTCAGAACATTAAAAATCACATTTTGACATGGTCCAGACCCTATTCAGTTTGACTGAGCAGAGCAGATTTTCTGCATAGCAATGCATTCCAGAACTCAGATATCTCTTAGACTCCTTTATCAGCTTTCTGGGGAGCTTTTTACAGGTATTTGAGGACAAAATATGTTTGAACCCTTGGAGAAACCCATGGTAAGATATGGGTTGGAAAAACTTAGTCAAAACCACGCACTTAAAAGATACAGAAATATCAGCTGCTTGCCTTAAAAACTTTTTTTTTTTTCCCTAGTCTGGCAAAATGAGGATGAAAGGTTGTTATTTTTAAGAATGGTGTTATTTTCCCCAGAGACATCTAATGATGATGAAATGCTGAGCTCAGCTTACCTGTCTCTGTATCATTTAAGGCTCAAAATCTGGAATCTTGAAGTAGAAGATGAATCTGGCATCTTCTAGGCCCATTGCTGCCAGAACACAAGAAGTAACAAAACTTCCATTTAGCTCATTAGAGTATGTCTGTGCCCATACTTTGTATTTACTGGCACAAATTTGCTGCAGCTGGAAAAGCAGGTGTGGCTTTTCCAGATAGGAAAGGAGGAGGGTTAAGAGAAATTTCATTTTTTCATTGGTCCCTGTCTTTGGCCTTCCCATGCTTGCTTTCCCACCCCTTCCAGCACTTTCAAGCTCTATACTTGCTACATAAAGACTCCTCTCAGTCTTCTTCGGAGCACTGGTCTGTCTCTGCAACGTGACGTGACATGAGAAGGTGTGAAGTTTACTGTCCCCTTTCTTACCGACAATCTAAGTGAGTGCTGATGTGCTAACAAAGTACATTTTCACAACCACACATTTTGGGAATTTCATGTAGGAACACACAAAGGGGTCTGGAAATTCTGGATTTTATCATGTTGGGTTACATTAATATTGTGTGTTGCTTTAATTTGGTGTAGCTGTTGTGGTGGAAATTGTCAGTGCAAATAAGTAACGCTACAAAGCCAAGTTTGCAACCAAGAGGGTGCATATTTTCCTCTGAGATTTCCCCACCACAGATTCTTTGTGATGAGAATAGATGCCTATACTGTCATGAGCTGAAGATTAAAATCAGGGTTAGTATAATTTTAGTTTGCTTATTTTTTATTTCCTCTGTAAATCCAGAGCTAAAAACTGGATTTCTCAATTTCTCATGAGAGTCGAATCTGTTTCCAGCTTAACTGAAGATCCCAAATTTGGCTTCACAAAAATCCCATTCTAATCATTGTTAGATGATCACTTTTCTGCAGGAATTGTCATTGGGCACAGTGCAGCATTGCGAGGGAAGACGGAAGAGGGTGCGTGGAATATGTAATGTAATGTTCTTGGAAAATAACAAAGAGAAAATCTGTGAAACATGCTTGTTCTGGGCCACAGGAAATGTATCTGGGAAAAACTAATGTGTAAACAAAACAATCAAAAATTACTTTTGGGTCTCTTTTGAACAAAAATTATCAAACTTACAGTGACTGAACTAACAAAGTGTGTTACAATGTGTATTTTGCCAAATTGCTGCAAACTGCTGAAAGATTTTCTGTAATAACCAAAAAGCCAGTATCCTCCACTGTATATATGTGTTTCTTCAAGTCACGTAAAGAGCACAGCCTCATGGCAGACTTTTTTTTTAAAGCTGTTTTTGAGGTAGCAGCAGTAAGAAAGAGTAGACAACAGTGTCACTTTAAGCATGTGACATCACTGCAGAGATAACAGGGAAAGAATTTCCAGGCATGGTATATGTGTAGCTTCAAATGTACATCTTGGAGAATATTAAAAGTTATAAACTTGTACAGAGGAGAAGGAATTCTGTTCAGCTCAACCAGCCAAAATACAACAGACTGAACAGGAAAGCACTGAGATTTTTTAGATGCATAATGTTCTTACAAATGGCCCATGCTGTGCTAATAAAACTATTGTGACTGGGAGTTTTTGCAGTGGGAACTGACAGATGAAGCAGAGTTAAGTACTTTTTCAGACAAGCTACTACAGTAAATCATTAAAGCACACAAACAATCATCCTTCATCAGCCTGCGATTTGTTTTATAGCAATTGCAAATCGAAAACAATGTAAACAAACAAATCGACAACTAATGAACATTCCCCCACTGCTCACTGTAAATAGATCTACAACTTTAGAAGAACACTTTATCCAACACATTGTCAACTCATTGTAAACACATCTACAACTCATAAACAACTCATTACCCAGTATGTTGTCACCTCATTGCAATTAAAGTTGAATGCTAACTGTACTGCATTTCCCTGAACTGAATCAATTCAGAAGCCTGGAAGAAAATGTCTAGATGTATTAGTCCAATAAGTTTCAGGACTTTTACGAATATCTTCACAATATAATTGGAGTTTCTCTTGCAGTTTTTAATGTAAAAATTGAACGAAATTGCATCACTTTTTATTCTTGCTCACATCCAGGTTTATTTAGTTAGACTTTCCATTTACGTATGTTTCTATGGGAATTTTTAAAATGAGAAAAGAATTCCCCGAAAAGCTGTAAAACTCACAAGTTTCCTTGGAATTGTTTTGCATGAACTATATTTGGCAGTCTTATTTATTTGCTTACTTTCTATGCCACTTGAAATGTCTACCTCCATTTTAAAGCATGGTAGGCATTAATTTGGTTGCAATTGTTTATGAGTGAACTTTTAAAAATAGATTTGATATTGAATAATCCATTTACCTTGAAAAAAAATAAAAAATAAACTTCATGCATGGTAGATATAAATCTGAAGATTAGTCCTGTGACGACTTCTGGTTTTAAGAGCAAACTTCATGTACATTAGAATGCTGCTTGGGCTACAGTTTATGAGAACTGGAAGTATCTGCTACTGTTTCCGTGAACTCTTCTGCTGGGCTGTATGCACACAGCCTGCTGCTGTTTTACAAACCATCTCTAAATCCTCTGGGTCAAGGACTGTCTTTTTTCTCCATGTTTACATAGTGTTTAGTACAAAATAATCTAATGCTCTACAGGGCTGCAGTACTACAGATATTAATGAATATACGTAGAAGGCAAATGCATTCAGTAATGGATCACTGCGTGATTATAATCACATTTTAAGAACAAACTTTTGAGTTTCGCATACACAGGATTTCTACCAAGCTTCTCAATTTGTTTTAGAATCACTGTTTTTGGTTACATAATGGAGTGTGGTGCTAAGATTAGAAAAAGCCTTGCTTACAATGCTATTGCACACAGGATCATAAGCTTAATATTCTCCATTGTTTCACAAATAAGATTTTTAAAAATGTAATTTTGCAGAATGGATGTTATCATTATCTTCTATGTTAGACTGCTTAAGATCTCTCTTTTATATGTATTGCTCTCATGTGTCACCTTGGCATCCAAGTAACTTGCAATATAAAAATTATTTGATGAGTGTAGAATTCCAGAAACAAATTAAACTGTGCTAAGTAGAAAAGACACTCAAAGTACAGAGTATGATATTTCTCACAGTCCTTTCTTCAGCACCTTTTTTAGACAATATGAGAAGCTTCAGTCATTTCTGAAGCTGTGCACAACCCATAGCTTTCTGGCCAAAGGAAAACCATCAACAGTTGCAGTAGCTACTAATAGCATCTTCTTATAGCAAGCCACACAATCATCTTGCACTTTTTAATGTTGAGGTTTTCTTCTTGAAATATCACTTGTGTCTGACAGTATACTTAAATAATGGTCTCTCAAAGGTCCTCACTTTTGGGGAAAGAGGTCAGCTAGGGTAATAAAGTGGTTGAAGCACTTTATAAGTTCAAATTTTGATGACCTCCATCCAATCTTTTCTTAGAAGGCAAATATGCTGATGTGATAGATCTATGGTGAAAAAAAAAAGATCGGTAGTTAATAATTATGTTTGTACAGCTGTGACTGATTAGAAAGTACAGTCTTCCTACAATTAAAAAAGTTTAAAAGGACTCAAAGTTTGATTGTTTCACTTGTGCGCAAATGAGATACTAATGAATGTAATGGCTGAAGTAAAATTCCAGGAAGTTAATGATAAATTGGGATGGTCCAAGGATGATTTATTATCTATATTTATTTCAAATATGAACTCATTTTTGAGCAAAGTGAGTCCGTTCAGAAATTACTAGGATAGCACTGAAAGCTGAAAAGTCTTTCTCGTCACTTTTTCACTTTTTTCCCCACTCAGTTGTGAACTATGCAAATGCAAACTTGTAACTTTTTCTTCCTAATTAGGCTTAATGTAGGCCTTACAAACTCTGAAAGTTATTTATTAAATATAAATAGTCAAGTTAATACAATGTGCAACACTGAAAAAGAAAAAAAAAGGGAAAAGTATTCAATAAATATTTCTGTTCGAATTTGGAAAGATGTTTCGTGTCATATTGACATCTCATTAAGCTAAGTATTTTCCATTCCAACAGTTACAAGTCAGAACCCTATCTCTTTTAGGACACCTTGTGACTATAGTTTACTGGCAAAATAGAAAGAAATGGAAACTTGCTCTTGCAGTGAAAAATGTATACAACACTATTTTTTAATCAAATATATCATTAAACATTGAAACAGTTTATCTACAGATATGATGTTGTCTCCAAGACACAAGCCCAAGAGCAGTGTTATATTTCTGTTTAAAAGTTGTAATTGAGCTCAATCAACAATTATGGTCTGGATAAGGGAATTCCATAATTGTTTTTCAAAGGAGATAAGGCTAGATTTCCACAGTAGTTAATTCTGATCCTGATTGATAGTAGGTCATATTTCCTTTAGAAAACACCAAGAAACTTAGAGTTGAACAGTTTACAATAAAAAAAAAAAAAAAAAAAGTAGAGCTATTTTACTCAGGTTATATTGAACCCAGAAACAAATCTCTGCAAATCAAGAGTCTTCTTCTAACAGATATCATTTACTCACTATAACCTTCATTCATATGTTTACTTATGTGTAAGCTTTCCCAACTGGTTGTAGGTATTCTGTGCAACTGAACATTATCCCCACCAAAATACCATAGCCTATCCTCTGTGTTGTACATTCTAAAATATCCTGACAAAGGAGAGAAAAGAAACTAAAATTATAATGTGCCTTTCTAAATGCAAAATGTTTAATATAACCAGGGAAGTGAACTTAGTATTCTTCTCAGAGACTTCACTGCTTTTTCATGACTCCATCATTTTCTTTTCTCAGCAGGGATGAACAACCCACTGGAAAGACTTAATCACTTATTTTTGTGGTTTTACTCTGTCAGTTCTATAAATTGTGCAAAATAAAGATTTTTATTTTTTTTAAGATTGCTTGTGGACAGTTTGGTAAAATTAAGCAAAACATTATTCAACCACCAAAATATTTATATGCCTTCACAAAACCCACAGCAATAAGAAGTTACCCTTTCACTTCAGAAAGCCTTTAATCCAGTCCCTAAAATTTACCAAACTTTTACTACAATTTTAAAAGCCTCTTTCTTGTTGTTTAAAATTATTTTAAAGTTTTGAATCAACTGCAATGTTTTCCATTAGAAATGGAGTTCCTATTTTAGACATAGGCTTTTTCTGAAATATTTTAATAAAAAAAGTCCTTGGATTAAAACCTGGCTCGTTCACAAGCTTTGTTGTATCTATTAAGTGTAATTGTATTTCCCTTTTCTAATAACACAGGAGGTCTAGAGCAAATCACAAAACCTTTAGGACAAGTGATCTCTATTTTCCTTAATATGTCTCCAGATTGTATTCATTGTGTTGGACAAAATATTTACATTCGTTTCTGTAGACTTCATACTATCAGAGACACCAATTTATTTTGAATGTGGTATCTAAATTCTATTCTGAAGTCTCAGAATTCCAAGATTATACCAGTATTTAGCAGATAAATACTCCTTTTTTTCAACTCACTTATGTGAATTGAAAGAAAAATGCATATCCATATTTTTCTATTATTTAACAGATTTAATAATTTAAAGTCACTGATATGTTGTATAGAAAAAACATGGTGACTATTTCATAAAGAACTAAGTTTATGCAGGAGTGTGTCAACAGATACAGAGCTGTTGAAAGTAAAATGGATCTCTCAGTAAAATATTCTGAGGTGGATTCTCAGTGACGCACGTGATGCTGTGCAGTTGTTATGTCAAGGTGGGACACCTTCCTAAAAAATTTCAAAAGATACGTTAGATTTAATGCAGAAATTACTGTGTGTCATACGAGAGAGACTGTTTTAGATGAGAAATTATAGCAGAAGATCAAAATGTGCCTTCTGATTAAAATCTGTGAGAATAAGCAATTTTCAGTTTCCCATAAATCAGCAACAATACTGAATGTTGTTGACCAAGAAGGCAGTACAAGACAGTTGAGAGTTTAAATATTCCCTAGTCAGCCAGCTGCGCTCAGCTTCTTCAGGACCTTCAGCAGACACTGCAGATGGGCTCTTTATTGAAAGGTGTAAGGAAAAGGTAGGTAACAGCAATCACCATCTAACATCAGAATTCAGATGTGCTACACACAAAAAAAAATCAGCCCTGAAAATCAGCTTTATTCCAGCTCCAATAGACTTAAGACTCTATAAGTTGTCTATATACATTCACATTCTGAATTGTCTTTATTTTCATCTGAAGTAAACACTAAGGAAGGAAAACAAGGTCTCCTTAAGAGTAGAGCATGTTGTCTCTCATACTAGTCTGTGTCTGCTCTGTCTTACAATAATAGCTGGTGTTGTAAGAGAAGATACAGTGTATAGAAAAATATACTACTTAGATGTGTTCACATTTATAGTTTATTAACCATTTTGATCCAACTTGTATGCCACAAATCAGGCCCTGTCATTGAAAAGCCCCTGCTGCAGAACTGCCTGTAGATAGCAAATAAAAGCAACCCTGCTGTGTTGGACACATTTTTATCATTTCTGCAAGTGAAAAGGAATAGGTGACAGCTCTGCATAGGCTTCTTAGCTACTGCAAATGAGAGAAAGCTGAGGAGGATATTCCATTACCTCATCACCTCAGCTTCCCAGGAAATGTTTACTTCCTTCTTTCTTGTGAAAATTGTAATATTTTCCCTCCCTTCCTGATTTTTTTGAAGCTCAAATTACCTGCGCCTCCCTTCTTGCCCTTCATTAACTTGTATAGTGCATGTGGGGAGCTTTTCCTCAGCTCAATGCTCATGAGTCTGGAAATCTTCAGTAGTGGATTGCTTTTGTCTACACAGGATATTACAGGCAGAAGGGTGAAGTCTGCTGTCCTTGTTGGAGTTCTTCTTCAATATCTACATCATCTAAGCCTTTTCTCTACCCAGGACTGAGAAAAAGAGTTAGTAAGACTTCTGAACACAAAAAGGTAATTTTGAAAAAAAATCCTGTTTCAATACACTGCAAATTTATTTACTTGTTAGAAATGGTGTTGACCACCAAAAAGCCTTATTTCCTTCTGGTGGGAGTGCCTTCTTCTGAGAGGCAGAGAAAGAAAAAAAAAAAAAACCAACACAGTTTCAAAAGATGCTTTCATATTTCCCTCAAATGAGTCTGAAACAAAACCACAAAATCCAGTCCTCCCAAAGCCTGTTTCAATACACTGCAAATTTATTTACTTGTTAGAAATGGTGTTGACCACCAAAAAGCCTTATTTCCTTCTGGTGGGAGTGCCTTCTTCTGAGAGGCAGAGAAAGAAAAAAAAAAAAAACCAACACAGTTTCAAAAGATGCTTTCATATTTCCCTCAAATGAGTCTGAAACAAAACCACAAAATCCAGTCCTCCCAAAGCACTGAGATTTGGTATCCAAACGTGGCTTCAAACTTCCATTATGGTCTTCACTAGAGAACACATTCCTAAGTGTCACTAATGTTTGATCATATCATAATATAAATCTCAGTTTAGTAACATCGTGCTTGTCTGAACTGTTTGCATGACCTGGATATCTCTCCATTTCAGCATTGTCTGTCAGTATTTTGTCATACATTATTTTGTATGTCAAATAAACCATGATCGTCCCAACAAATTCCAATTAATTCTAGGGTGAGCAGCAGGACACTTAAAAAAAAAGGATTCCACCCCTTTTCTTGTGCCTGTCAGACAAAGGTGGAATGGGCGGGAGAAGGAGAGTGATCATGAGCACATATTATTTGCAGCTACTTAACACATAAGAAGGGGTACAAATAAGGATTAGATAAGCATAAATGTACATAAGGATAAGCAGTGTACATACAGCTTCCATTCATTGGGATGAACAATATGTTTCAACCATTCACATAGGCAGCAACAGTGTTGTGGTATGTGATCCCATATCCCAACAAAATAGTCAGGGCTGGAGGGCTCCGTCAGTTAAACTAGGGATGTTAAATCATCATGGCTCATCCATGATGATACCAAGCACTGGACAGAACAGGCCAGTGACTGGAGGAGGAACCCAAGAGGGAGCTAATAAAGAATGCAGGCATAATTTAGGTTTTCTTGCAACCAGAAAACCTTGAAAATTGCATTGCTTGTAATACTGAAGTGCTGATTCCAGGATTCCAGGTACTGTGGAACTGCAGGCTCTGAATGTAAGGTGTTAGTCATACTACTGCTCTTTCCTTAAAAAAAAAATTAAAAAAAATTTACCTATCTCTTCTCTTAGTTTTATTTTGTGATGTTTTACTTTTTCCTGCCAAGCACTTGGTTTTGTTGCCTTTCTGTTATTAAAATCTCATATTTATCCTTGAAGATACGTGAGTTCTTTTTCATCAATTTTTATTACAAATACTCATAACATCTGCCAGAAGGCAGTGAGGTTTCTTTCAGCTAGACTTTGTTTTACTTTTACCATTTTGCCTGCAATTTCTTCTTGAACATATATTTGGCGTTATTCCGTACTTTAACCTCTTCAAAATTCTTACCTTCATTGATCACTAGTATAATAATCCAGCTAAGAATCTAGCTGTTTCCCACAGGAGGTTGTTTGGATTTTTATATTTTGAAAGCAATGCCCTGGGATATTTATATTATCTCTGTTTAAAGCTCAAATAAATAAATACAGTGTACATAAGTGCATTGGTTCAAACAATAGGTATATAGCCCAACTCATATATAGATATAGATATATTTATATACATGTATCTCCCAAAAAAAGCTACTTGAGCCTTATATCTATTGCAGGCTTGCCAAATATTTGGTCTTTCAAACATTCTGAGTGAAATCCCAACCCATTGAAACCAATGGCTTAATTCCCAGAATCAGAATTTCACAGGTGTTTGTTTTATTTCACAGTAAGAGGTTTTAAGCAATCTAAATGGTGTAATAACATTGACTTTGTGACATCAGTATTACATTCCTTATTAGGATATATGCTTTATGTGCTTGCCACAGTAAGTAGAATTTAGTCCTGTTTTATATAGCTGGTGTAATTTAGGTACTATGAGCTGACTTTTCAGGTTTGTAGCAACCGGGAGAGAGATACAGGTCAACAGATTAGAAGAAAAGATTCAGGGGACAGAATTACCCAAATGCTAAAACTCTTCTCAGGGCAGCTGGAAGAGAGTGGGTAGGTGCAGAGAGCAGGATTATTTAACACTAATCATTTTACTTATTTGTGAATAGCTATACAATAACAAGACATCACAGTAAAAGGTATCTCCAGTAAATTTTAACTGAGATTTGGGGTAAAATAACAAAAGGTGCATACAGTGCTTGTATTCTCTGATTTCCATGTTACCTGCTCAGAGTGAATTGCACACATATGATACTGTTCCTTCTTCCTCCTGTCTGAAGCCTCAACATAAAAAAATATAATAAACATTGTGCTTTGAAATTTCAGTTCAGGCAACTGAAACAAAAGGCAGAAAATTGCAGTACTATGTGTAATAACTAAACCTCTTGTTATATGCTGCTGTATTAAATATAAAACATTTTCATTTCCTTTGTATAGGAAATTCAATAGGACCTGAAAAAGGGGTCAACCAAGTACTGTGACTCCCACTATAAAATGTGAGTGGTGCTAATATTCCTTTTTCAACTCTCATGTGACTGCAAAGAACCAAACATATAAAATATAGCTTTCATAAAACTGGAGGTTTGGTGGGGAATTAGCATGAGAGTTGTGCAGGCGACTTGCAAACGGAAGGCTGGCCAAGAGCTTAGATTTATGCTATGAAATTTAAATGGTTTTCTCCTGAGGTTTTCTTGAAAATATCACTGCATGTGGTCATGTTGGTTTACTGGCATATTTTCCTGAGATTGTTTTCAAAGTGGAGGGGGGAGGAGGAGGAGAAAGAAGCCTGTTCCTTTAAGAGACACATTACTATCAGAACATTCGGAAAGCATATAAAAATACATATTATAAATAGCACAAATCGGAATTTTAAACTTTCAGACATATCCAAATTTGGACTAAGAAATAGTTAAGAAAATATGGGAAATGTTGCCAGACCAGGGTTGAAAATTTTATTTTCTTTTCAATGGAGTGTTTATACTGTTACATATTTTATCTCCGTAGATTTCAGTTGTTACACACTAACACTAGAAAATTCTCAGGATGAAAATTTCACTTCAAATGTAAGTTTACAGATATTTTTCTTACCCACCTATCTGAGATTCAGACTTAATTCAGACACCAGTATTTTGGTAGTCAAACTACGTTATTCCTGGAATACCCAGTACAATTTTAGTAACTCAGAAACAGGAGATCACAGACTGAAATTAAGGAGGAAGCTTATAAGCAATATAAGCCTATAAGCAATTCAAGCAGAATTTAATTAGACAAAGGGTAGCTGAATTATGGAACACATTGCTGAAGGCAGCAATAGATGCAAGAATTATAAATCAGTTCAAGAAAGAGCTCAGAGAAAGGAAATCAAAAAGTAAAACAAATCAGCCCTTTTAAAAACATCCCAGGGTTAAATGGGGCAGGCCACAGTGGACTCGATAGTCAAGCCTTTTTCCTTTAAATGTTCCTGTGTTTCCTAAGGAAGAAACTAAATAGTCCCTCCATTGATTTCCATAATGGCTGTAGTTCAGTACCAGCAATACTTGAGTGCGTCTTTTGTGCTTTACCTTTGCTTGCAGGATTTTGTTGCATTTCCTTTTATTTCAAACTTCATTTGCACTTGCACTGTTTTGCATGACTCTGGCAGTATAAAGCAGCCATGAAGTAAGTGTAAATATGATTTATGCTCCCTTTACACTAGCAAAGTGATGTATAGTGTCCTTAGGGAATGTGAGATTCATGTCCAGTGCATGTGAAACAGACATGTAAACTCTGTTTAATTTTATTTAACAAGCACATTTCTATTTAATGTTTTTTATATCATTTTAAGACTCATATTCATTTCTTTTCCTTAAAGTAAACTGACAGAATTGAATTCAGCGTTCTCAGTGTATTAATATTTCATCAATCCTATATATATATAAAATGATGGTTTATACCTACATGTCTAAACAAGTCACTATCAATAGATCTCTGTTAATTTTTCTCATCTGTAATATTTGCATTTTTAGTAATACTAAATGTGGAAAGAGGTAAGTGAAGTAATGATTACTTAGGACGATTACAGAGGCACCATTTTGATATCAAAACAAGCATTTCAAGGATGATTACTGCATAATTGATCAAGTACCCCACCAAATCCTTCACATAATTGCAATGGTGATCTTAAAGGTTGATTAGACAGAAGCAAAGAAATAAGTCTGTGCCTTATATGTGAGAAAATTAACAAAATAGTCTCCTGGAAAATTTGTGTTTGCCTAATTTGAACATACACTTGCAATAATTTCATGGAAAAAAATAGTGAAAAATTAAGTGCATGGATTTTTCTGCAGGTATATTCACACTTTTCTGAATGCTGGCTGTGGGAGACATTGTGGCTGAAGCCAATATTAATTGATGCTCTGGGCCTTAGTAACATGTATTGTTTAGTTGTTTGAATGTCAACATGGACAGAAACTTTTGTGAGTGGTTGCAGTCATGTTGCCTCATGTCCCTTTTTATTTGCATTACACTCTGAAGGAATCAGATGCTTGAAAAATTAAAACTTAAGCTTTTTCTCCCCAATGATTTAAAATTACTTCCTTAAAGATTTATGATGCTGGCACTACAATGACTGGAATATCCATTACGTGCTTGGTAACCTTGTATTGAATGTTTGGGATGTTATTATCATCAGTACTGATCCCTGTAGTTTCTGTGGCATTCAGAAATTGGGGTGCTCAGTGACTCAGAAATCCAGGCTTTTAATTCTATACATATACAGACTATGTCCCTATACGTTTGCAATGTAACTGAAGACACAGAAGTAAAAAAATAGCTTTAGGACGAGTGCATTGTCCTAGAAAGTATCAAGCTATAGAAGTCAAATTTAATTGTCGTGGTTTATTTTGTTTGAAAGCTATTTATTATTATTTGATATTTAGTTTTAATATCATTGTACTGAGAAAACATTTATAAGCCTGAGTTTTGGGCTTGTTTTTGTTTTGGTTTTGGTTTTGGTTTTGGGTTTTTTATGCTTATGGCAGTTATTGACTCCAAAATGGAAATTGTTTGATTGAAACAAACAAAATCATAATTTGTATTAAAGTTAGAATTGAAGACCAGATTTAGAGTGGATGGGCATGGCAGCCATATTTTGTTTTATGCCTGTAAATGTGTTTTTTTCATAGCAAAAGGAGATAAAGGATTAAGAAAAACCCAGAAGAATAAAAAAAAGTGAAGAAACTGCTGATGCAGTCATACATGAGGAATAGCATTACTTTTAGATTTATGCATGGGAGACAAAGAAATCTATATGAGCTCCTGCCTGTATCTTCCCCCCAGCACTTACGTTAAAAAAAAAAAAAAAGAAAATTAAATGTAATTGCTTTAACATTATTTTACAGAAACACTTTTTCATTCTCTCCTATTGATTTACACCTTCTCACTTTCCTCACCCTTGTCAAAATTTCATGCATGCCTCCTAAGCATAGGAACAGAAAGCAGCATTGTCTTGTTTTGACTGCCATTGCTTTGCGATCTTAAATGGTCCCTCAACCCTTTTGTCAATATTTATTGATGGGATCCACAGGCGCTCTGAGTGATCCCACTCTTGAGGGGCATAAACCAATGGCAAGCAGGGAAGGGAGAGAAAGGGGGGCCTGCTCCAGGCAAGAGCTGGTTAGGAAATATCAGAAAGCTCAGGAGCCATTGACAAAATGTCAAACATTTCAAATCCTTGATTGTTTCTCTGGCTAATGCCATGCTAAACAGAACCATTAATCTACCCCTAAAGCAGAAACAGATACATATACATACACGCACAACACATACATGTACTCCCACCTACACGCACACATACACACACAAATAGTCTGCAGGGAAATTAAGTAATGCCAATGAAACCATGTACAGAGAAAGTTCTCGGATAAATTAACAGCGCAATTACATTACATGACATGCCACAAGATGGATGAGGAAAACTTGGCTGGTATTATGTTCTGTTTTCAAATTGCAATTTATTTGAGGGTTTTAATGGATGCCTTATTAAAACATCTCAGCATTGGTCAGGTTTCAGCGTATGTCAGAGTAGCCCATGATTGATGACACCCTCTGCTGCTTCCCTTGCACATTTGCAGGGAATTTAAGCAAAGAGGGAATGAACAGAGCCTCAGATTCGTATTGATCGTGTGAAGGCGCACTGCCTGAGAGCACAGTCTAATAACATTCTCTTAGCTGAACTGCCTCACATGAAGGCATTTATTACAAGAACTAAAATGTTATATTGCTTAGGATAAAAGAACATTGTACAAACAAAAGAGTAAGCAATGAACAAGAGAGAGAAGGAGAGAAAAAGAGAAAGAAAGAAATACAAATGTGTAACTTTAAGCAATGAAGTGCTATTATCTCCTAAGAACATATTTCAGGAAGCCAAAAGAATGATTAATTTAACTGTTTTCTATCTGTAGATATAAAAGAATCTTCTAAGGAAAAACTGGAGACAGCAATTTCTTTTTTTTTTTTTTTTCTTAATCCATCTCATTTAGATGAGATCCTGTAATTACATTGGTAGCAATGAGGGTGGAGGTCAGAGCTAAACACAATTAGGATTTCGAACATCAAAATGGATAGCTTGACATTAATCATTTGACCATCCAATGTCTTTCTTCATCACTTTAAGTACTATATACTGTAGTTAATCGATCTGACCATCACCCATTTGATAAGCGAAAAGCACTTGTCCCTAACCGGTGTAAATCTTAAAGAATCCCATACACTTTTAGAGGGCAGCTTCATGATAGAAGATAGATAGCTTGGATTAGATCTTCATGATATAGGAAGCGTTTCCTCTTGTGTTGTGAGACTTGTAAGCTACTTGATTGAAAAAGAGGAGATTTCCATAATCTCAAACTGCAAATGCAGTGTTGGCTTTTACCTCCCAAATCACTCCTTTAAAGAAATCCACATAAGTACTTCATCACATCAACAATGTTTGGTTAACTGATACATTTTTTTTTTCATTGTAAATGCAGTCAAGCTGAAGGTAAAATGAGATAATCAACTACAGATGAGGTAGAGTAGAAATACCCTTGCCCCTAGGTACCTCAAAACCACAATACTGATTACAAATCAAAATTCAGGTTGGGCATTAGAGTCCAATTCTTTCAGATGCTGAGTACTTGTCAGTACTTCTACTGTAGCTGTATCCCATTCACTTTGACTTTCTCTTGGCCTGCAGGAAGCACACAGGAAGGACCCAGTATCATCCATGATCAGATCTCCAAAACACTCCCCAAATATCTATGCTTGGGGCTTGGTTAAATACTGTCTCATCTCTCTCGTCACTGCCTCTGGCTGTTTGCAACTCTGATGCCATTCCAGTTTCAATTCCAGGTCTAAAAGATTATTTGTTTGACCTGTCTTGCTCGTCATTATCTGAGCTGCTAATTTTATTATTCTGTTAGCACCCTGGGCTGCATGGTATAAAGCGGGACTATAAAAGTGTAGTTTGATTATATTGGAATCATTCAGCATCACAGGCTCAGCAAACAAAACACAGCACTCCCACCCACACTACTATGATAGCGAAGAAGAGGCAGTAAAGAAGAGGGGGGAAGGGAGGATAAAAGCTGTAAGAAGGATAAATAGGAATAAAACAGCCAGTGCAGTTAAGGAGCTTTACAAATTCTCTCAGGTTAGAGTTGTACAAATTTCCTATGAACCTTTCTGAGTTGTCTTGTGGTCAAAATGTTTTTTAAAAGAAATAATATTACTAATAACTAAAAAAAAACAGAAATAGGTAAAACTTTTGCTGTCTAGAAAAAGAATAAGAATAAGTTTCTAGTTCTTAGAATTAACATAAAAAAATGACCTGGATAATCTAGAAACCTTGGTGAGAGCATCAGGTCTTGGTCTGAACTAACAGAACTCACTGTGGTTTTATTATTTTTTATTCAATGTTCCCACTTCTTTCTACTGTAGGTTGAGCACCTTTTTCCCGTCTGTTTTTTAAACATCTCCACTTGGATGTGCATCTTAAACTATTAAATCACGACTTACTTTTGTAAATTTATTTTAAATATAGACAAGGTCCTCTAACATTCTCTAGATTTAACATTAGTTCATCCTTTCAAGTACTGACTTCAGAAAAATTACTGGATTCTCCCGCTTTTGTTTCTGAGCTTTTTGTCTGTCCTTTACCCCCATCTTTTACTTTCCAGGTAGCTGACAAAGCTGACTTGAACTTCTAAGAGGAAAAAAGTTAAATTTTTTTTTTTACATTTGTAGTCCATGTTATTCTTGATACCGCGGACCTGATGTTTGTTTCGTCGTTGGAGAAGCACTAAAATGGCTGCCTCATGTTGCAGGCATTTTATAGCACAAGAAAAATGTTTCTGAAACAGCAGATTTCATATACTTCAGCCATAAAACTTACCCTTGTGATTAGCCTCCTGGGACCATTTCAGATCAGTACACGTATCACCTGAGCAAGCTATGCATAGGTAACTTAGATAAATCATAAATCTGATTGTGATCCTCAAAACAATTCCATATTGAGAACCATGGTTTTCAAATATTTTCTAGCTAACATTAAATTTCAACTATATTTATGTAGATGAAAAATAGTAGATATAGAATGTTAATAAACATTGACGTTCTCATTAATAAGAATTGAAAATCTCATACTGAGTGTACCTTAGAAGATGCAGCTCCAATAATTTCAATTCTTGCAAGTCACATTGCTCTCAGTTTCTTGATTAAAAGCAGTAACCATGTCTATTATAGCTGAGATAAATAAACAGATACTTTCTGGCAGTTTAGTGCACAAATGCAACCTCCTAACCCGCACCGTCAAGAGGTCAAAAGCTGCAAAACCTAGTCCATTAACCTCTGTAAATGGTTGTGATATTAAAAACTGACTCTCAATATCCAAGGGTCATGATCTAGTGTAATAACCATCAGCAATAAAGAATTATGACTATAGTACATTATCCATCTATAAAATGGCCATTTATGACACCAGCACATTGGCTCTCTGTAACAGGAATGGACCACCCCTTTCTAAGAATTATTGCGTACTTTCAATTATGGGCTTAATATATAAGCTGTGAAAACTTACTCAGTCTACTTTCTGTATATTTAGCAAAATAGAAGAAAAACCCACAGGCTAATGCAGCTCAGTAGAAAATAACAGTTTAAAACATTGTTCTCAGCCTGCATTCTGTACTGCAATGTAGAAATTTCAGATTTAATCAATTCATTACCAGAGATCCATGGATAGGTAGAAGCCTATCAAGATGCAGAAGGGCTCTTTCAAAAAAAAAGGGTGGCTACTTTGTTCTTGTAGCAACCTTTTCTGTTAAACAGAGCTGTAGCTCTCTAAGCAAAGCATGGTGTTTGAGAAAAGTTGCTGAGAGAAAAAAAAACAACAAAATCACTAAAAGAAATTACTCTGAAAAGAAATAGTATGAAGCCTACAGCAACCACAGTTTTAGTGCTGTAAACATCTTTCTAATGATAAAAGTCTATTTTCAGTGAAAGAAGGTGAAGGAAATGACAATTTAAGAAAGATGATAAATAAATGCAAAATAATTTGTGTATTTTTTAGAACACTAAAAATGACTGTCAGAATGGGTCAAAAAATATCTTCACTACATGATATGTATATATGTACAAATATATATGGATGGATAGAAGACTTTTTTTCATTTGCATGATGTCTGTTTAAATTGCTGAGATGTCTTATCTGTAGAAACTTAGGCCAACAAGTTGCTTAATCAAGCACCAAAACTTTGATGATACATTAGTTTGGAAGACCTGCAAAAATCCAACCCACTCTCCCTTTTAGAGAGCAGCTGGTCTTACTAATTTAAATGGAAAAACTCCATCCATCTTCATTTGCAGAGAAGTCACGCAGACAGAGACAGAACTTCAGCACCCTATTGTAGTCTCACAGGATGTCTGAAAGGGATGGAGAGGAAGGAGAAAATATCCATTATTTTAATTTTGACAACAGATACAGACACATTTTATTTGCAATTAGATGTGAGAGGTTATCAAAGCTAAAAGCAAGTAACATACCAATTTTGTTTACTTTTTCTTTTTCCTTTACATTTAATGAATAATTTACCCAACCGTGGAGTCAGCAGCTCCCTCTCAGGAATGGAATTAACTACACCTACATTGTCTTGCTATTTTGTTCCAGTCACTGAAAACTAAGAAAACACCAGGGCATGAAAATATGATGCAGATTTTAAATGAACCTATATTCATTTAAGTTTTTGCTAGGGAAAGTTTTCTTTCTGTAGCCTGTAGTAATAATAAGATCGCTGCTCAAATAATACTTACGTGCTCTTTCTTGCCTCTGTTCCACCAATGAACTTTTCAATTGTTTTCTCCATCTATGAAACAGAAGAAACATGTAGAACTAAGCAGGTCTATTTATCTACTGCAGTATGACTAGATTCAGGGTGGCACTGGGACCCAGAAGTAGAGCATCTACTCATAAAGTGGTTAAGATGAAAATTATCTACAGCACTGAGTCTTCTGGAGAACCTAACTGGCCAGTGTTTCCTGTAAAGAGCAGAGAAGTGGTAAGAGAGAGTGCCTGAGCAGTATCCAGGAGATACTGAGACACCTTGAGACTAAAGAGATCAAAAGTAGGCTATATTTCAGCTTATTCTTACAAAAACTCTGTGCAAATAAGATTGCATGAACAGTATCTACTTCTGCCTCTTCCAGACCTCTCCCCATTGTAGACCCTGAAGGAAGAGGTCACTGGAACTTGCATCCTCTTATGGCAGTGGAGGCCAGTTCATCTTCGGTTCTCCAGTCCTTTGTGTTGAAAGGGAAAGAATAGGGCATAAAGTATGTTGAGTTCAAACAGTGGTCACAAAGAAATGATTTTATTAATGAGATTCAATACTAGGCATTTTACCAGCTGAACACCTCATTTTCAATAGGCTTAACAGCTGGCAAGCTCTGGAGTATGCTTTAGAGCATCTTTTACCTTCTCCCTGTGCAACAGCTTCCTGCCAGGCTGGCCCAGCCTATGGTCAGTGTGCCAGATCTCCTTCATTAAGGGATGCTGAAACACCACGTCAGAATCTGCCTTCTACTACTGTGGTTAATAAAAACCTTAAAGCATAACTTTGTCTCAGATATTGTCATCTTTCCCAGAGATAGGCTTATTTTAACTTGTAGTATCGCATCAGCTTTTGCCCTAAGTGCAGTATTAAGTATGGCAGATATATGTAATGACGCATATGCACAGGGTGCACAAATGAACTTCATTTGGGCATCGTCTACATTTCATATGCAGGTTGACTTTGAAACCTTAGTACATTTAAAATACGTTTTTCTGTCAAATCTATGCTTATTTTCTCTGCTTCGTGCCTTTTTGTCACTCCTTGATTTTCTTAGCACTACTGAAATATGGGGAAGAAAATCTCTTTTATTCTAAAGTATCAGGGCCTAAAGTAATGTAAACAATATCTATAAATTTTTAAACTGTAAGAGAACAGATTTTCCTTGAATACTTTTCTGTCACATAATTGTAAATTTACAAAGTCTTGATGAACTGAATGACTATACATTATGGGGTTTGTTCATTGTTTTTTTACCAGTTTTATAGGCAAGAAGGAACATAAAGACCTTTGTATGATCTACCTAAAGTACCAAGTGTTCAGTTGTTTAAGTTATATGAGTTGCTTAAGTTTCTTATTGATGATAAATTGTATGGTTCCATAAGAGAGACCATCCTTATTCTGATGGAAGAATTTGAGCAATGCGTGGCAATATTGTAAGTCAGTTAAGTTATGACTCTAGTTCTGGCATAAACAGATCCCGACATTGTTGTGTCAGTGGATATTTAGGGTTTGTGTTTTCAAAATAGAGCAGTTTTAGTGATTTTATCTATAAAAGTACATTCCAGTGACAAATTGGATTGCAGCTATTGTGCACATGTAACTTTTTACAAACATAAATGAGTTCATAGCTTTGGTTCTCTCAGAATATTTTTAGGAAAAGCTTTCTGAATTTATGAAATTCTTCAAAAATGTCACATGATGAGCAGGTAGCACACCTGAATTGTCATGTGAATTATTTACTGAAAAGGTAGATATTTGTCTTTGTCCAGTTCATTTGCATCATATTACTCTGTACAAACATGCTTCTCAGCAGTAAGGTATTCAGGACTTAACCTTTTCATCTGTTTATTTTAAGTGAAAAGAGATTATTTTTACAATAATACTGCAAATTAGGAATAGTGAACCTTTAAACATCACTGAAGAAATGGAAACAGATTAGAACATCACCACCAAACACACACACACGTTTAGTAGCTAGCTGAAATATGATTTGACAGGTAGAGCAACCACAACTGGCAAATGATTTATTGAGTATATATTACTGCATAATGGACCCTCAGCTAGTCATAATAATTATAATAACCAGATATATTCCATGCCACACTATGTCAAGAAAGCTCTTCAGATTATTTCCCAAAACGGCAAGGTTAGCCAATTCTTTCAGGAGGCACAGTTTCCTGAGACTGAAGTATTCAGTCATGGTGCACGCAACAGAGCGGATCGCACTAAGGGGTTAAACACAGGCCTTTGAGCTGCACAAATCTTGATGCTTTAAACAAAATGCCAGATTTCAAATTATCTCTATGAAGTTATTTTCCCAATTGCTGAAAATGTTTATTTTCAGTAGCACCCTTCAGATCGAATTTAGAAAATAAATTACAATTATTTCCACTGTAGAAAGCTATGTGCATTAAAAGACCCCAAACATTCAAGTATGAAATGCAACTGAACAGCAAAATATAATACGATCCTTCAATTCCAAAAAATGCATACACATCAGCAAAGCAATTATTGCAATTATAAATCCATTATATATTGTTAATGTTAATCATTAATAATTTAGGCTCTAATTTGGCAAGAAGCAAGCTTCACTGGCATTCCTTAAGTTGTTTGCTGTATTTGGGATGTTTTGTTAGTTCTTTATAAAGCCAAGTGCAAAATATTCAGTTGGGATATCAGTGTTATAAAGTAAGCAAGGTCTGCTTTGCTCAAATCATCTGCACTTTCTGTATTTTAATATGTTTTTAATGTAGAAATAATAATGATAAGCAAAAATGGTACCAAAGATACATTCCTATAAAACATCTTACCGTAATATGTAAATAAAAAATTATGAAGTTGTTTTTTATTACTGAACTCTGACTTTCCTTTGTGAGCAGGCATTTGATTACTTTATACACCATGTGGCTGACAGAAAGATTTTTTATTCTGTTTAGAGCTGTACTAAACTGGGAGAAAAATCTGCTTTGTGACCTTATGGGAATTTGATATCTGACTAAGCAGGAATATATATTAAATCACATCCTTGCTCATAGGTATTTGTGCAAAGTAACAGTTTCAAGATTCTTCTTTGTTCACACAAAGTCTAGATATGAAACAAACCTTATACAAAATGCTAGGGTCTTGCTCAAGGGAAAATTGCTGTAATATACCATCGAAGATGCACTCAGGAAAGCTGGTATATCCCTAACAGGCTCTCTTCTCGTCTCCCATCTTGTACTCTACAGGTTGAACATTGCACTTTCTATTTTATTTTATTTGGATGTACCAAGAGTATCTTGAGCTTTTATGTGTCTCTTTATTTTATTGATCCTCTCCGAACTCTTAAAAATAATGGGCTTTTAGAATCCCAGTGCTACTGAAATTTATCTTTCTCACTTTCTTGCTCATTCCTTTTTAAAACACGCACATTTAGTGGATAACCTTTTACATGATCAGACATGATCAGCCAATTACTAACACCAAAAAAAAATCCAGTCCTGTCTATTAGAGTTTACTTTGTTAGAGAAAGAGCACACACATAGTTACATGTGCCTTGTCATCTCCCTGCTAACAGGCTACCTATTAACTATTTTTCTGAAACCTTTGTTGGCATAATGCTGTATGATAAGCATGTATGTCCTCCTCATGGGGGTGAACTAAAATTTCTCTTTCAGTGAATAAGATTAATTGCCCATTTAACCAAAGCTGGATTCATTCTCTTATTGGGGCAGGGGTGGGGGGAGAGGAGGATGCTGGAGGGCTGAAGGTGGGAAAAGCAAGGGGCAGAGTGCCAGCTAGGCTGCAGTATTCAGTTACACGTGAAATGATTTGTAATTCTGAGTAATCACTTAGGACAAGCCCTTGCACCATTTTATCTATACATGACTCTAGGCCAAAGTCAATACTCATAGTAAAATAATGAGATGAAGCTAACTGAGCCCTTTTATTAATGCTCCAAGGAGAAAATCTGATGCTTGAGCTTCTCCCATGGAAAGTATCCACTTCTTCCTAAAAATGAACAAGTGGGTCATGATGCCCAGTAATAACCAGGGTTCTTGCCTCCAAAAAAACAGTGAAAATTTTCCTTTCTTATTTGTACACCATATCATGCTTTGCCCAGCTGCAGGTGGAGGCATATGAATTTTGCATTAGAGAAATCTATCTCTTTCCTAATAGTTTTTCCTGACTTGGAGAGAGGAAAAAAATCGCACAACGGAAGTCCAATAAATGTGAAGGAAAAAAGCAATATACTGTTTGAGATATGTGTTTTTATTCTTAATAGTGTCAACACCATGAAGCAATTCAACTACAGAAGGAACTCCTTGGCAGTGTAAGGAATACAACACTCACTGTTGGTTTTTTTGCAGTGTAGTTCCTATCCCAGGAAGCAATTGGTGATTTTATTTACAACACCATAAAGAAATATTCTTTGTTCATGTTTCGTTCTTCTGTGATTGTTCATGATGTGAAATCTTACTCATCTGGTGATCTTTTGCCCTGGAACATCCTGCTGCTTATTCTTTAGTTTTGTAACTTATAATTCTCCCATTCTGATACAACTTTCTGTGTAGTCTTCAGCATTTCACATCCTGTTATATCTCCAATTATAGAGCAACAGCATTGGAATATCCCAGACTCAACATGTACTAGCATATGTAAAATGCTATGTGATTGTTCTATAAATATAACAGGGACACAAAATTTCCCACAATTATATTATATAAAATCAAAGGTTTAGAATAAAAATACTGGATTTTAGTTCCTTTAAGCACATTTTTTTCAAGCAACCATAAGAGAAGTAGTGAACTAAATTCCTCTGGATTTTAATCAAGCTCATCTGAAAATCTTGCCTGCTTTTACGAACAAGAACTAATATAACACAAGCTGAAATGCTTATATATACAGATGCAAGTTTGAATTTCAGATCCAAACACAAAACTGTCAAAAACAGCACAACACTTTGAAATTCTCAAACTCAGATGAATATAAAACTATTAAAAATGTTTCAAGTATCAGCATTAAAAGCTTAAGTTTCACCCTCCACTCCTAAAATAAGAAAATTTAGGAATTTATAACAAAGGTCTGTAAATTTTTCATGAAACTGATAAAATCTGTGGAGATTTCTTTCCTCTGCTCCATGAGGAATCTCACAAATTGGAAGGGTGAATTAACTTTCTTTTGGAAAATACTTGTTTTCGATATTAAAGTGTTTCTCAAAAGTGTGTCCTCTTTAATGAAAGAAGTAAAAATGGATTGTTTTGTGGAAGAAATCAGTTTCCTATTCATTTCATCATTGTAGCATTTCATTCATGTATCATTTTCTTTTCATTTAAAATAGTTTATTCAATCAATTATAAATCTTGACATAATTACTATCTTTGAATACTTTGTAATATAGTAGGTTTAATGCACAGCCATTATATACAGAACAGAACTACGTTGGTTAAAATGCATGTTAACCTGTTACTTGATTTGCAAAAATAATTAAAAAATTCACCATTCTGTAACAAGTTGTTCTAGCTGTGCACCACAGCCGAGTATAACCATTTGTATTACCCAGTTCTGGATGATCTTCTTTGCCCTGTATGAGGACTCACACACCTTGTGGCACAAACAAGGACCATATTTCCATTCAGCACCTGAACTGATTTTTGGTGTAGATTCCTCCTGTAGATCTGAATCACAGTCTGTGCTGACGAGGTCATTTTGTAAGTGATTTAAAAGTATAAACAGAGTGGTTAGAGGGGACCTAGTAATGACAAGTGGGTCAACCAACACCATAGTTCGAATTTGAGAAAGTGAAGTAAAGAAGTATGATGGATACAAGTTCTTCTATAATTTAGCTGTAGTCTACTTCAATTCTCGTCAAATGCTTGCTTAATTAATCAGAAGCAAAAATTCATATTCTTTTGGGTGTTATTTATTGAATTTAATGTTGACGTTATTTGATGCTCATATAGTTATTTTTAAATTCATTGCATCAGAATTAATGCTCCTCTATGTACAACTTTTTCTGATGAAGCACATTATAGAAGATTTTCATAAAGTTATTTCATAGTGTGATAGTTTGGAACTGAAGAAAGTATGGGGTATTCTGACAGGCATGGTATGCTCAATAAATATGCTGTACTTTTAGGAAAAGCGCATTGCATTTATTTTTTCTTATCTTGTTAGAAGAATAGAAAGAAAACATGAAAGTAGAACAGGACAATATGTCTTGTAGAAGATGGAGAGAAACAGGCTCACAGAAAAGGAGCCTACATGTATCAAATAAATTATACCATATAACTTAAAACGAAGCAAAAAAAAAAAAAACCCCACAAAAACTTGCTATGAAATCTTGCATAGCATGCACAGGAAGTCACAACCTTTTGATTATCTGAGTTCTCCTTGAAATACAAATAGTGTTTAATAATGCTTTAAAAAGATGAACAAGTTTGTAGGCCCCTATATTGAGGTAAAACACTAAAAATCAGGTAAACAGGTTGTACTTTACTTTACAGATGCCAAGTCTATAAGTGCATGCTCTACCTTGGTAACCAGAATTTTACTAACAAAAAGTCTTTCCACCTATATATCTTTGGAAAACTTCTTTCCCAAGCCTGAAACATATGATTCCCTGGATATCTTCTACTGAGGAAGACATGGGCAATTTGGTTCTCGGCAAATAAGTACCACAGGATAGGAGTTGGTAAAAAAAAATAATAGCTGTCTTTACAAACTGCGTACAGTGAACTAAAATGATCGAACAATTGTATAAAAAATTACAGTTAATTTTGGAAAATTATAGACATGGACCTGGCTTTAGAAAGCATGTTTGCAAAATCCTTATAGGCCTGCTAACCATTAAGGGCCCTGTATATACCTTCAACAAATGGGTTAAAACCCACACAAAGGCATAATCTAGAGCCTAAAAATGCATCTCTCAATTTCATCTTCTTCCTGGTAAGAAACTTAGAAACAACACTGTCTTGGTGTGAAAACATCTATGTGGGGCAAATGCATCTAGGTCATGCAGAAAACAGTATGTTGCCATAGCTATCATTAGTGTAATACACTTCACAGCAAGTCCTACTGTGAGCTAAATTCAGGCCCAGTGGGTGCTGCACTATTGACTTCAATGAAGCTGCACCTGCTTATGCCCTATCGGAATTGGTCCTTGTGTGTACAATAAGAACAGTATTTCAATCACTGCCATTCACTGAACACTATTTCAACTGCCTCCCAGCGTGAATTCCTGCTGTAAAATATCTGTTGTGTGGTAGCTGGCTATTCCTTCCCACCCTGCTTGCCCTCCTCTCCATCATTCCTCAGAGCAGCCCTCCATCACATTACAAACTGCTTCTGGCAGCACTGATCCAGTCACTGGGGCAGACAAAAGTCACATCCAGTATGAGGGATGATTATCTCATGGCTTAGAAAGCTATTTTGGCTGCTGACACAAAGTCTGGTCACTTTTAAGGAGTGCTAGGGGGCACACATTGACATTTTTCCAGTGTACAGTCTAGTACCTGCTTCTCCAAAAATTAGCAAGACTTTTACAATCTTAATTTTGAGTAAAGAATTTGTTGCATATCCTTTTTCTCTGTATATTTTTTAATTGCTATACTAAATCAGACCTATTAAATGTCTTTCTGACTAAGAACAATTAAATGACATTTAAAGATGTCACCATGTGAGAACTAGACTGTGAGTGTGACTAATGGATGTTTCTCCAGCTGCTATGTGTGGTGATCCACCACTTATCCATTCTTCTAATTGTATTTGATGCCTGTAGATATGTTCCTGAATATTTCTTTCTTCCTGGTTGCTCTTTCTGCCTTGTGTTTCTTAATCTCTCTTCAGTCCTGCTTCATCTTGCTCTGGACCTGACCTCTGGTTCCGAGTAGATTTTCTCACCTCGCCTTGCAAAAACTTACAGTGCTTTGTTTCTTATTGTCTTAGTGGTACAAAGAAAAACTAATATTTTCAGAAACAAGCATTTATTTCATTCTGAGATGGCTTCCCTAATCTCGTGGCAAAACATAAATACTCTTAAGAGAAAAAATGCAGGATCTCCTTTTTACACATATATGTGGAAAGTTCCACCACTTCTTGGTGGACATAAGATATTCCCGAAGGGGAATGGTTGCATGAACATGGGACTATGCCCATTCAAGTGCTCATGCATTGCTGTCACCATGACGCAACACAGTAAATACTCCATTCCTCTTTCCTGGGAGGTGAGGAAGACTTCAGCTTACTACAAGCTGATTCACCCTGCAATCTCCTTTACATGACGCAACAGCTGTTGTGTGCCAAATGTGTGGCATCCAGTCGAGCATATCAGAGGTGGGCAAAAGAATGGGAGAGAGCAGCTGAGTTCCAGCCTGCATGCAGCCTTCTGGATGAGATTTGGTTCCAAAAGGTAGGAAAAGGATAATTTTTGTTTGAGAGGGACTCTGAACTTTGCTCTTCTACTTCCCAGGCAAATGCCATAGCTAGCAGACTATCATGGAGAAGATAGGAATCTTTTTCCCTTCCATGTCACAGGGATTTTAAAAAGTAAGCATAAGTTAGTCTCCTGAACTCACATGATCTCTCTGTAGGAACTTGACTGCTCTGAATGCTCTGCCCAAGTGTCAGGAGCAGTATATAAAAGTTTGGAAAGTGCCAAAAGATTAAGCCTAGTAACACACAGTGTTCCCATCACTAAGTCACTGGCTGATCTCTGTTACAACAGCATAAAGATGTAAATACATGTGATTACTGTGTGATTTTTGAAACCCTTGCTTCTCTGCATCCAGAAAGCAAGGAAAACATTGCTTCTTCCGTATGTATATTTACTAATTATTTCTTTTAAAAATAATTTTAGGAAACTTCTTACGCTTTTAGGAAATGTTTTTAGAGCTCTTGTGCCAGAGCTCTGTTCCATTTCTGGAAGCTACATATGTTCTCTGTCATCTACTAACCTCTGAAACCAGGTTTTCAACTGAGTGAAATAGGGTATGCCCTACAGCATTCGTGGTACAGAATGTGAGGAGTGAATATGATGACCTAGAGACTTTCAACTCTGAAGTCTCCTTGGAGTGATATACCTCACTTATGTCTTTTTGAGGAGCATTTTGTTTTCATAGAGCTGAAATCGGGAAAATGGAAAAGTGTTTGAAAGAAAGCCTAAGCCAGCACTTGACAGTACTTTAGTTTCTGACAGTCAGGTAAAGTTCTCTAAAGATTGTACATTGAAGGTTATCAGCTTAAAACTGATTGCCAGAGTCTGTCATCATAGTATGATGTCACAGCAATTCTGAGTCTTACCTTGAATTTACTTTTTCTGAACATTTTATTTCTTACAACAGAATACTGCTGCATTACAATTTATGGGAGTAAAAACATAATACAGTGGATTGCCTTCTTGTGAGGATATAACCTTAAAAGATATGTAACTAAAAGCTGCAGGATCTTTCAGATATGATTGCTTGTATATTTCTGATGGTTCTAATGTTACTCACTAGGCATTCTGAATTTGAAATATTGAGGGATATGATTATTTATATTTTAAGCTGGTTTGTCTCTATATGGTCACCTTGGCAACATAGAAGGATGGAAGCAACACATAAAAAGACTCCACTTCTCAATAAATGTTTATCATACAATTGCTTGCATTTATAACACAGTACAATATTTTGTTAACTCCATACTGGGTAATACTGTTTAACTTAGCTGCAAAAGTACAAAACATCATACTGAATATTACTTCTTATATGAGTAATAAGAGCAATAGCACAATAGAAGCATCAAAAGCTTATATTGAGAGCAAAAAGGTGATAACTTGTATTTCCATCCTATAGGAGTCTTTAAGTCCAAATGAAAGTTGTCTACTAGGTATTACGGGTCAAACTTTTGCAATCTTTGGATATGGCTTTTATTTTCAGTACTACAACTTTTCTCACTTAAAAGTATGAAATGACTAATGATAGTCTGGAAACTATTAACTTTTAAAAGAACAGTTTAAAGTGTTTGATCCTCCCTTGATGAAGTGTGAACACTAGACCTCTTTCCCGGAGGTGTAATTGTGATTCTCCTTCTCTGAAGGAAGAAAGGGGAGGGAGCAAAGAGGGGGATGAGTCTGTTACTTTGTTTAAGAGAAACTGTTTCCGGTGATCAGATTATTAAGCTATTAGTAAATGTTACATTTCAGGTTTCCATTTTACATGAATGTTGTCAATACTGTAATTTTGCCAAAAATTTCAGTCATTCTGTGGATCTCAGAGTTACTCAATGGACCTACATTTTCCTTTAAAAAAAACCCACAGCACAAATAAATGCAAAAATTCAAAATATTTTTTAAAACATGAAAGAAAAATATGATACTTTTAAAAACCAACAATCAAAAAGTATGCTTGTAAAGATACATATTTCTCAGTTGTAGAACATGAAAGTAAACTGAAAAGAACATGAAAGTTAACCCTTTAACTGTCTTCCACCAGCATAAATTAAGAACATCTCAAAGAACTAACTCAAAAAAAGTCAGACAAGGGCTCTGTAAATTTTGCTCTAGATGCAACTGTTATATCAGGATCTAAAAGTTTCAGAAGCAATCTGGACCCCAAAGATGCTGCATGAGGAAATTGTTCCAATCTGGTATGGTACCAGGTCTGAGCTAGTAATCATTCAGCTGTATAGGTCCAGGTCAGGCTTGGACACATAACTGTATTTCACTTGAAGTAAGCAGAACACATGATAGTACCTTTCTTTGTATCATAAACCAGCTTTTCCCATGATGTGAGAACGAACACCACAGCCAATAAGGTAAAGAGATGAGGTGGTGAGGAGGTCCAGTGTACATACAGGCTACTAATACAAGGTTGTTCTGGAAATCATAACAAACAAACAAACAAACAAAAAAACAACCCAACAAAAAAACAACCCAAAGCTGTACCTTCAGAGTCAGTTTATACTGGCTATGAGTTTTGCATCATGCAGCTGTAATTCCTTGGTTCAGCACTTGGAGTCCTAGGGCTGGTGTTAGCATATATAGGATCAAAATATAGTCTGTTGAACTAATCCTAAAAGATTTTATTCTATATAGAAAAGACAAGGGACAAAGAGAATCAAGACAGACAAGGGCAAGTGACTTGCTTAGACTACACAACAGATTAATAACAGGTTAAGTAATCTAACACATCTCCTGCTTTCTGAGTTTGTGACTCATTAGCTGTTGCCAGCAGTGCAATACAATAGAGCAAAGTTTATGATAAATACTATGGATCAGTTCTGGAAGAATTTTACTCCCCCTCACTCAATTTCTTCTACATTTCAATACGTGGGCATATGGAGCATCAGATTCAGAGTTCTGAATTGTTTCAGCTCATACCAGCTACATAATATATCCAAAGTACAAGGAATGTCTGGTCTTACCATTTCCTTTTAGTAGTTCCCTGAACAGAACAGAGAATGAATGCAAAATAATTGGGTCAAGTCCACATTACCTCAAGATTCCCTTGTGTTGTTAAAATCTAGTCCTACATTTGCAGTACCATTTTTGACTCCTTTAAAATGCAAGGATTTTTATTTTACAGGACTCATATTCTCCCACAAGTCTTAGCAATTTTGAAGGTGAGTGACTGACAAAGACGATAAAAATTACTGGTGTGCAATAATTCTCTCTTTTGATATGTCATAGACCAGCTCATGAAGAATGCATCCTTTCTGACAATGTTTTGGATATCAAATCTGAAAGTTAAAGCTCACTTGGTATATGAAAGGTGGATCTAAGGCATCCTTGTGCTGAATTTCATTACCAGTTCTGTAACAATATCCTACGACAAAGCTACTTTTTGTAACTTAGAGATAAAATATCTGTGAATCATAGTTTCCAGTGGAGCTGGCTATACAAGTTCCACAGACAATCCCAAAGTTTTAAACTTATGGAATCAGGATTTGGCCTGCAGAGGTCTGTTGGGCTAATATATTAATGCTGTTGTCTATTGACATGGAAATCTTGCATATATGTTATACATACAGACACATATATATATACACAAACACATATTACACACATTATATATAAAATTCTGGATTAATTGCCTGCTGGATCTTTTTGAGGATACAGAAGAAATCAAATTATTTTCTTTCTGTATACATACCAGACATACTATTTTAATTTTAATCATGTGGATTCTGAAGTGAAATGTGCTTCTAGGTTTACCCTATGCTCTCCCTGGTGACAAATAATACAAGCTCCCAAATGTGTTTTGACCCTCATAGGCTAAAGGCCAAACCTTCAAAGAAGGGCTTCTAAAAATCTTCCAAAAGAGGCAGTGTACCACAGTGCCACAACTCATAGTTCAGGTCTGTGTGAACACCTTTGACATCAGACGACAGCTAAACAAAAACAGAATATGAAAAAGATCCCTGTAAAAGATCCTATTAGGCTACTCCTTTAAGAAAAATAAAGGAAATGTCCTAAAATAACTTCCCTCACACAATCAGATCAAGTTAATCAGAATCAGTTTACAAATCCCATCTTTGATTCATCCTGCTCCATTTCCCCCTGACAAGCAATCTCAGGGCACAGAAGTCAATGGTTCTTCTGCTTGTGAAGCTTGGTAACAGCGGAGGTGTTCTAAGTACAGTGACACAATGTGTGTTTTTCAGACACCTTCATGAACTAACAGTACAAAGGGGCAGAACTAACGGCAGAAGATACAACAGTACTGACTGTTCCTGAGGATTCTGCCTCCGAATTAACTGCAAGATAATGTCATTTTCTAGCACTGTAGGGTAAACGGAGCAAACTACGCTTAATCTGTAATTTTATTCTAATGGTGCCTGGGAGTGAGAAGCCTAAATATGATGAGGTGCTAACAATTCATATTAAGGGAACCCTCAAGAATTTACAGTCTAAAGAGAAGCATGTGCCTGGAATGGACCTTGTAAATCATCTAGTCCAACCAATTTCTCCCAAAAGGGTTGGGTACCAGTAACCTATAATCTCTTTCAGAAACACATTAAGCTAGAAAAGGGAATTCCCGTTATGCAGCTGAAGAATGAGGCACAAAAAGGTGACTTCCCTAATTCGGGACTTTTGAGTCTCAGACACAAACCAATATTTCCTATTTGTACTGTCATTTGCAGATAACTATGCTTCATCAAACAAAAATCAACATGGTTTTACTGCGCTTGGTTAGTGCTTCCGTAAGTTTTTGGAAAGAAAAAGGCATTCAGGAATAAACAATCATTCTTTTCACACTTTTTGGAAAGAGGAGAAAGAGACGTGTTGCCATGTAGGCAACAATTTCTCATTCTCGTATTCATGCAAAATTGGATCAGTAGCATCTGGAAGTTCTTTTGGTTCCGATTGATAAGTACCTAATGATCTCAAGGCCTAGGTCATCCTCTTGTGCTTGTAAAATTGGGTTTGACAGAGAGACATCTTGCAGGAACAGATTTTTGTATGGAATTAGATAATTCCTACTGTCAGTTAATATTGCTTTTCTCATAGTACTTCAGTGTATTTAGTGCCAGAAAGAAACATATAATTAAAACAATTAGAGAATTTTGTTAAGTTTGTTAAGTCTTAAGAATTGATTCAATAACATTTACATTTTATGTTTAATCTTGTTTGAGTTAGTTTCCAATAATTTAGAAAAAGGAATTTAGAAGGAGTTTCCCTATGATCTTAGTAGCCAAAGCAAATTTAAGCCAAGCTTCTGTACGTTCCATGGAGAAATCCATATGATCTGTAAGCACATTAAGCTCTTATTTTATTTCTGATTTAGTAGCACAGTGAGGTATGTTCATTTTCACCTTGTCCTAATGCTGACTGCAGCAATCCTTTTGCAGAATATTTTGTGGATGGTGAAAGGAGGATAATAATCTGGAGAGGAAACAGTGGAGGTTTGTAGCTGCATTTAATATTGCACAGTTGTCTGTAGAATTGTCTTCTACCTTCATTGCAATTTTCTTCAGACACGAAAGCCTAGATCATAACTACGCACCCTAGGTCCACCGTCTGTGTTCACAGTTTAAGGACACAAACTCTTTCTAAGCTGCATGAATTTCAGCCCATTAGAAAGCCTAACATTTTGTAAGAGCAACTTCTAGCTCTTGCCTGTTGCATCTGCCAGAACCAATCAAAAGAAAGCTGTGATAACTACTTGGCCATTCTGAAATGGAAAAACCCTCCTTTTAGGAGCAGGAATGAGCTTAAGTCCTGCTGTGGAAGTTCAGCCCACAACCTTCTGGCCCGGAATAGAGTAATGCCACCTGAGACCATCGCAAAAGCCAGCTCCTAAAGACAAGACTTCTGTTTGCCACATAAACAGATCCTGAATATGCTATGTGCTAGCAGGTCATTAAGGGATTATTTGGGAAAGAGGGGATTTGCATGCAGGCAAATGAAGTGAGTACCCTGTACGTTGCCCACATCTATTAAAATGCACTTCTGTGCCTCCATCTATGACAATTTTCTCAAAGAAGTAAGGACTTTTTGTGTTTAACAGCTACTGTTTTATTTTTTAAAATGCAAGCAGGAAATGTAAACAGAATCCAAGGCTTACTGCTAAGCTGCAGCCTCTAGTTTATTGGCTGAGGAATCAATCCTGAAGGATGCTGAACCTTCTGGCACTGATCCAGACCAGCACTTCAGCACATGTCAACTTTAACACAAGGGGCCTAGTCGTATGATTAGAGTTAAGCATGTGTTTATGTGTTTTCCTGGCCTTCAGCCAGCGTGCTCAGCACTTTGCAGGATTATGTCTTCAAAAAGATGTGGCAGTACCTGAACTTCAAAGTGAAGCGTGACCTATTGCTCTTAAATCACTTTCCACATATGCTGGATGGTAATACAGACTAGCCAGCTCAAGCCATATCCTCCTCACACCTTCCTTTGTCTCATGTGTTCAAGAGAAAGAAAAATGATCAGAAATACTTTGGTGTTTTCTGCCCGCATTGTCTTGCCTCCCATCAGATATCATTCAAAATAAAAATGTGGTGATCAGGTTAAACCCCACTGGTTTCTTGGTAGTCTTTACAGTGAAATCTCCAGGTGTGAGTACAGGCCCAGCTTGCCCCGAAGTGTGACTGCTCCTACACTGAATATTACTTTGAATGTTAAAAGTTCAGGATTGTAGAGCATTTCAAATTTTCGTCTAGATCAGTGGAATAGCACTACTGTAAGTTTTATTACTGAGTATAAGAGGTACTCTCAGGTTTAGCAGGAAGGGTAAGCCCTAACTTCTGGAGACAAAATGACAGGGTTTAAGGTCAATTCTCACAATTTTGCAGTGTTTTGACGTGGGAATACATTCCATCCTGCAACAAATTTTCATTTTAGGATAGTACTTTTCAAGACTAAGTTATCTAGTTGAACTTTCATTTCAACGTATTCAAGACGCTGTAATAATGCAGTGGTAGCTACCTGCCCTGAGTATCAGCATTGGTTTACTCTCTTAAGCCCAGCTGAAGTTTTAGTTTTACCCAGAGTCCACTATATTAAGAAACACAGTTGTCATGGGCTTCCTCCATTTCTACTTTCCTTGTGAAGGTCTTCCTAAACCCAAGACTAATATTACATTCATCAGCTAAATTAACTTGGGAAAATAAAAATGGGAAGAACAGCATTTCCAGACATAGGCATCCATTTCTTAATACACATTGCCACCTGGGGAAACCTGAGGATACAGTATTTACACTGAAATCTAACATCTTAACTCTAAAATTCACAGTAGTTTTTAAAGTTTGTTAAACATATTATTTTCAAGCCATTCTTGAAACATATTATCGTCGATTTTCGTAATACCGTGACAGTTACATTTTCACAGAAATGATACATTTTTGAACTTAATGGAGGTAGTGAACATCCTGGACAGCAGGTAAGTCAACTAAGCTAATTGGAAGAAAAACATTCTGTATTTATTTTGTATGTATTTAATAACTTATTTGCAGGTATAACTGTATTTATAAAAAATAGACAAATCCATCTGTGTTAGTCATATGGAAACATTTAAGGACTTCTAAAATGGAAATCTTTATTTTAAGAAAATATTCCAACACTGTCGAAAGAGTTTGAGCAAGTTGCTGTGTAAACCGTTGTGAGATCCTAATGTCAGAAAAGGCTTCTGAAAATTAAAGAGCTGCTGACACCTCATGGCAAACTTTAAAAACCATTCTCAGCAAACACAGCACTACTTCTGTTCTATTTGTCTTGTTTTCTTTACAGTAAAGGGAATTTGCTTGAAAATATTATCTTTGTTTACTAAGCCCAGATTTTGAAATAGCAGTTGGGTCAAAACAAATTTGATGAATTTTGAAAAGAAACATTTCCAATTCAGGTAAGCAAAAAATAACAGAAGTAAATGAACTCTTAAGAAGAAAATGTTTGTCTTCCAAGGGTTTCCAGGATGCAAGAGTGGAAAAGAAATATAGAAACAAAACTGCTTTCATGTGCAAATAAAAAAGTTAGCTAGTCCATCAATTGGTCTACATTAGTCATTAATAGAGAGGTGCTGCTAGTACAATACACATTTCTATTCCTTTCAGTATTATAATCCTCTCATTTGGGAGTTATTATCTCAGCTGTTTCAAATCACACAAAGCTGACATTCCATGTAAAAAGTTGTCAGCAAGTTACACTTTTTAATGGCTCAAAGCTGCTGAAAAGTTTTAAAGCTGTGGAACACAAACCAAAAAGGTATTTTTGCAATGCTTCTGATGTTTTCTCTCCTCCTCCACCACACCTTTTTTTTGTGCTGTGAGGTATCTTGTGTTTGCTCAGATGATGTTTCCTGACAGAGACACCTTTCAATCTGCCAAGGGCTAAATGTGTCCTGGAATATAAGACAAAAATCCAAAATAGAAAAAAAATTTAAGGCCCAAAGCAGGAACTTAAAATGCTGGAAAATTCATTCTTCCACTGTAAAGAGCAGCTGAGAGTGAAAATGTGCTGTTTTTCAAAACAAAGCCTTCAAGAGTAAGTCTGGGATTGTGGAATAATTTTGGAAATTAATTACTAACTTTCTTCAATAATGCATACCTGCACAGGCAGCAGATAGCCCTGTGGTTGTCTGGGATTTCTACATATACGAATGCATTATGGTCAGTTAGATCTGCAATCATTGTAAGAAATGTATTACATGTACCGTCTACCCAATAGCTGTTTTACCCTTACAATCAGTACAGCTGAAGGTATAAACTGCTTAAGGTAACTATAGGGCATTTATTCCCTCCCATAAAATTCTGTTTACATCTACTTATACAGTGCTTTTCCCTAAGACTTCTGGTTATTTGGCAAACTGATTCTGAATGAATCCTACCTACAAAGTGCAGATAAAATATACGGAAGACGTGCGTTAGATAAAATCCTACTTTAAGGAAATAACTGAATACTGTTGGAAAAAGATTTAAGCAGGATGCTGTATAAATTGCTTAGTGTAAACTTTCTTAGCATTTCCTGATGTAATAAATTAGCTTGTTACATTAGCAAAACTTCTGAAAATTAAAGAGCTGCTAAGTTCAAGTGAGTTCCAGACAAATCAATCTAATTGTGCAGTGTATCTAAGGCCAATGTATCTAGAACCTGCAGAACACAGCTTGTGTATATTGCATGAAAATCCAGCTCAGGATTTATTTGGGAGAATTTCAGGAGCCATTAACATACTCCCAGACCATGCAATGTCGTGACAGCTTAGCAGCTGTGTAGTCCCCTTTTTAGGACTGATCTTGGGTTATACTTGTAACTTGTTACAACTTACTTGTAACAATATCGTTATTACTATTGTCATTATTATTATTGCTATACCATAATGCCTGGGCATGTTGGTCATGAGCAAGCATCACACTGTTGTAGGTGTTGCATCCACAAACAAATGATCACTACTTCTTCTGAGAGTGCTTCAAGAGTGCAGTTTTGACATACACTCCATTGGTCAATGAAGACCAGCATAAACTTGATCAGTGATTAGGCCAGCTTGTCATGTGCAGATCTTTTCACTAGAATATCAAGGCAGTAACCAACATGGACCATCTCTGTGAATGTGAATTCCAAAAGACAGTATTGCCTGCCAGTGTGACTCTGATACCTTTTATTAACAGAGTATAAGGTCTTTTAAGTGAAATGGGTTTACATTCTTTTAATAGATTTCAAGAATTTGACTATCTCTATATTCCAGCAAAGCAAATACCAGCTCCAAAAATATAGCTGCACCTCTCCTGGGTTCTACACTTCAAAGTGCACTACTGCCATCACTATTCATTTCTGTCCTGCAAATTTCCATCAGTACCCCTTTTCAGGAGACAATTTAAGCTCACATTATATTCAGCTCAATTTAGGCACATGCTGAGTTTCTTGTCTGAGCAGTACACTTTCTCTCGATCAGGACCTAAGCTTGGCTAATATTCCCTCCTTAGCATACATATCAGGGTAACATGCAAGAGCAGGGGGGAACAGATTCAACGCTCTCCCCCCTGAACCCAAATGTTTAACTGCTGACCTATCCTGGCTAATTTTTCCAGCCTGTAAAATATGTCTGAAGTGAGTAAGAAAGAATCCCATGGCCCGTCTCCCAGCTCATCCACAAGGGACTCTCACCTCTGCATATTTGCAGCAGAAGATGGAAGCACACTGTTCTTTGGCTTTGCCTACCAAATTGAAGACTTAAGTAATATCAAGAGTCTTGTGCAAAGCCTTCCACCTTGGAACAAACTTCAATACACTGAGGAACAAATACTGGTAACAAAATAAATCTTCAGTAAACTAAAACATTTTTCATTGTTTTGTTTGCATTCTGGCTGAATACAACTTTTTAATTCTTAAGAATGAGAAAACAGCTGAACAAAGAGGTGGATAAAAAATACTGAAAGTTTTTAATTTGAAAGACTTGATGAAATAATTTTAGATGGTGCTACAAAACCTAATGGCTAAAAAAAGCTATTTCAGTTTTCAGTTTTAGTGAAAATACATTGGAATATAACTCTTCCAAGCAGTTCAGATCCTCTCTGTTTTTTCTCTGGAAGTCCTGAGGAGGAAATAAAGATAATATTTGATAGTGAACCCTTTTGGTTAATCTTAAAAAAAAAACCCTTCCCACTGGTCAGCCTTTCAATTACTCTCCATCTAGTTTGAATATATGTATTCATTAGATTATTCTACTAACTTGGCCATCCATGAAATAGTAATGTTGGCATTTCTGGACACCTGTTTTTTTTAAAAAAAAAAAAAAAAAAACAGTATTTGACATATAGATTTCATGAAAAATATTTCAATCTGTAAGAATAAATGAGTAGTTATGAATCTAACCTTCAGGTCTATTTGCAATGAAAGTGAGTGCAAAAGCGCCTTTGTACACAAACCTTACTTTAGGAATATAGCCATGAAGATGAGATATCTAACACTAAGCAAAACTGCATTTCAGTGGTTTCCCCGCTGGACTTCAGCACAAAGTACATTGTTCCATAGCTTTTTATGCAGAATATGTTTGCAAGAAAGGTTACCAACTTCTTGCTTGCATTCCGCAGAGACTAAGATATTTTTAAAAAAAAGGAATACTAGAGAAATCATAGAAGATTTGTGAAGAAAAAAGTTCCTAGAACAAAAATCTGGCATTAAACACTTTCAGAATGAAAGTGCTTCAGATCAATATGTTGATGTCAGCCAAATTCACTCTGCTTTTTTGGGAACCACAAGGGAAGTCAGGAATGGTAACCTGAAGTGAATATCACCCTTTTCCAATGATTTTAGTAATAAAAAATCATTTTGAATTCCTGTAATTTTTGAAGGTTTATACCTACCCTGGCAGATACTTGGCCTCACCAGAAGCAGCAACCAGAAGAACAGAAGGTCATTTATAACTACAGAATCCACCTAGTTACAACCATAAGAAATTATAGAGTATGGGACAGTAGTTCTTGTGGCTTTGAATAAGGAGGACGTATTAAGGTTCCTCTCCTGGCGTCACACAGCGATCACCTCTGCAGTCCCCTCTGCCATTAGAACACACTTACTGACACCATGCTAACAGGCAGCCATGGCAAGGACCCATCCATGCTCTAATTGGATGTGGACCTTGATTCAAATCTCCACAGCAACAGTTTTTCTACTTTTTTCTACCTGTTATTCCATTATTTTGGCCTATTATATTGGAACTTTGTTTTCATGATCAAAACTAGTTCAATATGTTGAAGATCTCCATCCTTTTGCAGGAATTTAGGAGGAGTAATGAACAAGATAGACCTTTCACAAGTCACAGAGACCAGTCTGTATGGTGGGGGGGGGCGTACTTGACAAAGTTGGAGAGTTTGGTTGAGACTTGAATCAGCTCAATTTTACAAGATTAGAATACTTTCATTTTAGTACCTGGAAGACTGTTAGTGGAAAACATTTATTCCCTTAGACCTCATTGTGTGTTTTACCATGAAAAAGTTCATTTGCTCCAGAGCAGTTCAGCTTTGCTCTAGCTGACAAATACAAATGGACTTGTTCCTTTCCTACTGGTTAGCTTTAGGAGCTGTTTCTGCTGAATGAAATCAGATGCAAAAGTCCTTGCTTTTTGGATGTATGTTTAAACTTTGGAGCATCCAGTGTTTTACAGAACTACTGTGCAAGTCTTTGAACTCTAAGGTTTTCAAAGTTTTGGAATTAAAGATACCTCCATTTAAACTTACAATATACTCCTCACTGACTTCAAGATTTTCTTCCCACATTCAGGAATGCTTGCTCAACCAATGCAAGAGTTGATCTTTGTTTTTAGATTTCACAGAAAATTACAACTTAGACCCTAGATAATTACATTTTGCCTTTGATATAAGTTTCTATAATTTCTGGATTAATATGAAATATCTAGGTCTATTGGTGATGCTTATATAAATTATACGTGTAGCTATAATTTAAATAATCAAACTCCTACCTAATTTCCTCCAGGTATGAATATGAGAAACTATGCCATGTGGGAAAGACTCCTTTGCATAGATTGCAATCTCAGAAGAGCAGATGACCTGATTAGCAGGAAAGTCCCAGTGCTTTTTACATTCACATATGCTGTGGTATGTCCTCAAGGGTGTTTTTCACCTGCACTGTATTTCCCAACTCCAGTAGCTTTCTAGCCTGTCATCACAAGCTATGGAATTTCACTGTCTGATTATTTCTTACTTTTCCTTTTAAAAAACTACGCTACTGGCCTGTATTAAACTTTGCAGGAGTTCATTCTCTTTGGAAGGAAGGTGAAGTAACCACAGCTTTTCAGTGCAAGGATAGCAGTTTTCCATTGTTTGTCTACCATAAAAGGCATTTACAAAAGAGTTTAAGCTATGCTTGAAATGTGTTAGGTGAATGTGCTTGCCATCTCCTGTTGCTTTCACCATATTGATGCGATTGCCAGACACTATTAATTCTGGCACTAGGAAGTCAGAGGTAAACCAATGCTTAAACTGTTCCAGTAACTGCCACAAGTTATTGTTTGAAGTATACTTCACCTTGCAATCTGCATATTAGAGCACTACTTGTCTCCTGTGTGTGGTGGTGGATAAAAATAAAATAAGTGAAGCAACAGATTTATTATTAGCAGAAAATTTGTGAATACATTGGAGACTATTAAACCCTTCTTTCCAGAAAATTTAATTTTCTTTACATGAATCCTGATTATAAAATAGAAAAAAAAATACAAAAATTCCTCCACATTGTTATGAAAGTTTTGCAAAAATACCTTTTAATGTTGTCGATATCTCTTAAGTATTTTTTTCTGAGCTCCACATAAGATTATTTGCCATTAATATTTTAGGTAGCTGTTGAAAATGCCAGTAGAAGATGAATTTTTGATGTTATTGTAAAATATCCAACTTGATTGTAAAGGTTTCATTATGTACAAAATAGATGTAATCAGTGACCACATTGTTGAACCTAAACTGCTTGTTTTCGTATTACTGAACTCCCATAGACAATCTCTATCTCTGATAGATATTCAGAACAAAAAAATATTTCAAAGAATTCTTTTGTAAATAAGATCACACACACTCTGAAAATACTGGAAATGAGAAATACTGAGTACTCAGTTAAATAGATAGCAGTCAGACAGCACAGGGTTTAGCTGATAATCATTCCTGGTAGTATGGAACTTCTAACAGCCATCATTCTGCAACGTGTTTCAATTTTAAGTCTCCAGAGACCCTATTACAAAGTCAAAATTAATAAAAAGAAAATAAAGGAAGCTATAATGTTGTTTAAAAAAACATGTGAAATTTAACACAAAAGCTGTTAAAATAACATTACTGTCCGACATAAACCTAAAAATACAAGGGAATTCCGAATTAGGGCAGATGCAATAACCTTAACGCAACCCCGTTGTGCTTACCAATTGCATACATATGGTATGTAAACTAACCCGCTGTTCTGAGACCCTCTGCTAAAGGACCATATGTGCTGCAATTGGTAGGCGCAGAAGAGCTCTGTGAAGGGTGCTTTGTGTCTGCTTATACTAAGTTTCTTCTTGGTCTTCTTGGGTCACATTCGCACCTTCATTACACCATAACCTGTTTGCTTCCATATTTCTGTTTTCTCCCTGACTCCCCATTTAGTCCGCTAATTTTAGTTTCATAAGGTTTGAATATAAAAATCTTGACAGTAAGATTTTCCTGATGAACACTATTTGCCAAAATAATCACATTAGAGAAAGTTCCTATCTCTTAATTGTACGAATTTTCACTTAAATAACTTTCTAATGTCCTCTGAAATGAGATATAATGGCTTATATCTTGTTGTTTTGATCCTGTCACCTTAGTGACAGACACTTTTACCCAAACTCAGACATGTTTTTGTGGCTCCTCCAAACTTTTTATAAATCCGAAAAAAAATTCTATTTGTTCTACCAGATGTAGCAACAAGAGGGTATATGACACATTTGAGTTGTGATATTTCAGTACATTGTATTTTTGTACTTTTCACCACTTTGACTATTCTTTAGGTAACTCAGTGCAGATTAACATCACCCATTTTCCTGTAAGCAGCAACATAAAGCAAGATGTATCTTTTACTCCATTAAATATTAATACTTATCATTTAATATTAAAGAGCCCGCATGCCTTTTCCCACCCTGATCTATACCATTTTTGAATGTCTTCTGAAAATAATTTAATAGGTCTAATGTAATACCCTGGAAAGAAAACGTTAATCCTCCAAGGACACTACAGATGCCTACAAGCTGTAACCGGCATAGTAAATATGTACAGGTAAAGTGTAGCTTAAAACACAGAAAAAAATTTAGTAATTAATAAATAATATACATGGTGTGTTCTCAGGACAGAACCTATGCAAAGTACAATACAAGTGAACTGGGGGACAGCAGACAGTAGAACCTCAAGAATCCAAGGTATATAAACATTTTTATGCTTTTGTGTTTACATTATCATGTATAAAAATCATTAAAAGAAACAAAATGAGCAATGAATATTGCTCTGGAAGTCTGTTTATCTGTCTTTCCAAAATCCTTCACTGAGTTTTGAGTGTTTATTTCAGCACTTACTGCAGGGTGGGGATTGTACAGAGGTGGTTTTGTTTTTCTGTAGTCTTAGGACTTTCCTAGTGCCAGATCAGCTGGGGTGGGAACTGAAGCAGCCTCAGGCACTTTGCTCTAGGCTGCTTTAGTTTAAGACAGTTACCCATGGCCTCTAGGGACCAATTTACGAATAAGGTGTCAAGTAGAAATATGAGCTGTGTAGCCTCCCATCATGGGCTGGTGCAGACCTCTTGCAGTGATTCCACATGAGGAAAGGTGTCCTTTCCCTTGGTGGGATCCTCATGTGACTGAAGTTGCCGCTGTTAAGCAGTCCTGCAAGCACAGACTCCAAGGGAGTACTGGAGCTCATCTACCTGCATACAACCTGAGAATGCAACCAGGACATTTCAGTAATCAAAACTAAGAAATGTAATTGTATAAAACCATAGATTTTTCAGGAAAGGGGAAGGAGGTGTGATATGTTCCATCTCTTTCAGATTGGATTTCATAGTTCTTTTTATTCTAAGGAAAAGTTTTAGTGTGGTAGGACTTGCTGATCTCAAGCTACTATATTTATGCAACTAAATGGATCTTACACAGTGTTCCAAAAAAGTCACAGACAAACAAGGCTCATGTTGACCTTCTGCAACAAGAAATTGCAAGCAAATAAGTTTTCTGTGATGTTACATTATTTTAGACTCCTGTAGGCTCTCTTTTCACTCCAGTGATTCCTCTCTTTTGCTGACATTGTTCCATATGGGCTACAAAGCAAAAAAGGGTCTCTCAGATTTCCAGGTCAGAACTTAAAAGCTGTGTAGATGAAGTCAAGATCAGAACCATGTCTAGAAATAAATGGAGCACCTAAACAATGAAACAATTACTAATTTTATGTCTTTGTGAGTACCTTGTCCTCTTAATAGTATATGATCTTGTCTTTATGATCAACATTTATAGGTCTCCCACCATTATTGGGTTGAATTGAACCTGAGATACAAATCATTGCACAAAGATGGGCATCTAAAAAGCCTCGGTTCAGTTTTCTTGTTAGATGGAAAAGAATGAAGGATTCCTGGTCAGGTGCAAGCTGCTAGGATACTGTTGACATAATGTTGAATTGAGGTAGGCCCTAAGAGAAGGAATGGTTTCAAAGAACACAATATCCTTCAGGAAACACATGGTTCTCATCCAGGTTACCCCTAAAGTAACTTTAAAATTAATTTATATTCTTTTAATCATGCTTTTCTACTTGTCTGACTACTTTTGAAGGCCTGAAGTAGACTATGGAAGCAAAGAATTCTTTTTAGGTTTTGGAAGCTACCTCACAGATGATAAGATTGGAGAGATTTTAGTATTGTATGTGCCATTACATATGTGAAACAGGTAACTCTTTACATCTGGGAGCATTAACCTTAGGTTCTTTTCAATCTGAGGTATGGAGATATGATAATCATAGATCTGTTTCTTTTTTTCTTAAGAAATACCCATATCTTTTGACAAAGTATTGTAGACAGTAACTTGACAGGCATTGTGCTAGACGAGATGCGCTTTTTAGTCAACTTCCTCCTTATTTTCAAACGTTTCTCCTTTCACTCTTGTGGCCTATAGCTGTACAAGTGGATAAGTGGCTCTTTCAGATCTGATGCCAACATCAGTCTACAAATTGGCAGATGGTGCCATGAGGCGAGGCAGTTAGTTGGCAAGCCCCCCACCCCCTGCCCTGCAACCAATTTAGCTTCTTATGTTGGCAAGGATCCTGCCATCCTGAGCCAGTGCCCAAACTAGGCCTTCTAGCGTGTGACTCAATATGCTACTGCTTAGCCTTAGGACAGCTAATCATGTATTCTTTCAAAATTGATGTGAATTAATTAGGCACTGTGGGCAGGGTCTGAAGGGGAGAAAGTGCATGGTCTTACTCAGTAACGCAGAGCAGAAATGCATTCCCTGGTAAAACAATATGCCCTCCCCTTCTGCCAGTGGTTAAGTGCTGCCCTTTATTTACTCCTACACCACCTTTCTGTTGAGTAAGAGCAGGTTTGATCTGCTGGGTACTCATTTGTTTTGTTAATTGGCACCAACTTTCAGGATTTCTTTTTTTTTTCTGGCAGATATAGATCTTCTTGGCAATTGTGCACCCCAAGAAAAGGAGGAAGTGGAAAGCCCGGTGCTGTATAAGTGCAATTAGCTTTAACTGGAGAAACAGAAGCTGGAGTTAAGACAAGCTTGCTGGCTGAGTTATGGGGAAACTTCATCAGGAAGTGTTGCTGTGTCAGTGGGAAAGTACTGTAGCTATGGATACTGGGGATTACTGAAATATAATTCAGCCACATAAAGGCCTAAGCAAAATGAAACAAATCACTTCCCTTCGAAAACTTTAGATATTAAACTCACAGCATCAGGCCAAAAACGGAAACCCTTTCAACTGATAGAATGACAGGCTCATAAATTTCCCCACAAAACCTTGCAGTGGGAAGGACTCTCTCCTGGAGCCGGGTTTCTCACCAGGGACACTGTGTGTACAATGGGATGTTTGCTCAGGCATTTGGAGCTGGCTTTCAGACACTAAAGAAGGTCTGGTTCTCTTCTGGTGTCTCGCAGTTTCATTCCAACTTGCCAGCAGACGCCATGTATGCAATAAAACTTCAAGTAGCGGTGAAACAGAAATATTATTAGAAGGCTTTAAATACAGAGGAGGGAGAAAAATAGCCTTCCGCTTCCATTTTTTTTTGTTAAAGTAAATGAGTGCCTCATTGGGAATACCCCGCTACCTGAACAGCAACATTTTTGAAAGTTTCAGCTGAAATTTTCTGCTTTGAAGATTTAAACAGTTCACCATTGTGTTTACTTTGCTTCCAGTTAGGTTAGAAAAGCAAGCAGCTTGTGTAAGCAATGCCTCTAACAATCAGCAAAAGTTTTTGTATCATGCTTACAACACCACAATTTTTGTTGTAGCCCTTGCCTAAAGCAGTTTCAGGATGGTGCCCAAGTCATTGAGCAACTGCTCATGTGACTCTGCTACTCTGCTACTCTGCCAGCATTTTATAGGGACATACAGAACTGCAAATGGAGAAGAAAAGATTTACTTATGTTTTCATGCAGAAAGTGTGCAGGTAAATAATGCAAATTTGTTTCTTCTGGTGAAGCTCAAGGAAAGCTTTTTCACTTTAGCTGAATTCCAGACAGAAAGATAAAGGTTTTATATAAATAACCATTTAAAGTATTTTATTAGGTTTTTTTTTTGTTTCTGGACCCAGAGCATACAAAGAGGATATATAGAGGTTAAACAGAAAACAAGAAATACAGGAAAGTAATGCTGAACAATTGGAAGCATTAGCATAATTTTCTTTTATCTTCTTTTTTTTTTTTTTTCCACTAGGAAACAGCCTGATCGGTATTATGAATGAGCTATTTATTGATGTATACTCTCCCTTCTGCAAATCATTCACTCAAAGAGCACGTCAAAAAATGTTATTCTCTGAAGCATCAAGAAAGTGGGATTAAAGATTGAAAATTATTTCTTTCTCATATCTTGTAAAAAAGAAAAAAAAAAGAACCAAGGACAGTTTCATGGGCAAAGGTCTTAAGCATGACAAAGAACACTAGGAAGTTAAAAACTTCTTCACCACAAAGCTGAGGTGTGTACAACCTCAATGTGCAGAGGTTACACAGGTATCACACATGCACAGAAGTGAAATTGCACGGGTGAATTAAGTACAAATCTAAGAGGGGGAAAAAAAAAGTTAGCTGGATGGAATCATGTAAAGGCAGTGGAAAACTCATCAGACCTGACACTGAAGTTAAGGCTAAGTCATACTATGAGAGCACACCCTAAAGCGAGGGCATAATAGCAACAATGTCAGAACACAAGAATCATAATTTTACAATAAAGTACCTTGTCGCAGTTTGGGATGGATTGGCAAATGACAAAAGGACAAATGTTCTCCCCGACCTCTCACTTCAAGCAGAGGAAGAAGAGACACAAAAAGAGTTATGAGTTTAGAAAAAAACTAAACTACTTTAATGAAATATTAATAATAAAATAAAAAGGAAATAATTAAATAGATACAATATATACAAATATATATAAAACCATATCAAGCTCCCAAGGACATATCACTGGCAGGTACCGGTGAAGTTCCAGACTGGACTCAGTGACAGATGGGAACTGGATTCTGGATCTAGCTTCAGGAACACACAGGTCAGGATCACAGGCAGATGAAAAGACAGGATTTTTTTTGCCATTGCCCTCATAAAGCTGTAAGCACATAAAATTTAAATGTATAATGCCAGCAAGTCCAATATTGTGTAATACATAGGATTTATTGTCCAATGCCACTTTTCAGCTGAATTGCAAAAGAAATTTGGACATTAGGAGACGAATCACAAACCTTCATCTTCTATGTGTGACTGCTTCCAAGAATTCCAAACAAAGTCAGAATTATTTTACCAGTAAAATTGTAAGCCCAGACTTCTGGCTCTGCCAGAGGAAACTGAATCTTATATGTGGAGAAACCCATATTTCATGAGGCAGTGTGGAGTCAGGTGATCTGAGACCTTCCCTTTAGTATTACCAAGTGCAATGCATGTCCTGGGTGTAGAGCAGTTGCAAAAGCTGGGATGGTGTTTGCTCCTGCAAATAGATGATTATGAAGTAACTGCATGGTGTCTTACATAAATTCTACTTCTTTATGATATTTTCTTCTTAAATCATGATTATTTAGAGTCAGACTTGATCCTTTAAGACACTGCAAAAAATGCTTTGGTCATTTCAAATATGAAAATCTCTTTTATATAAAAAATTAAATAAACCAAAGTCAATAAACTAAAACCAATAAGTATTTGGTCAATAAGTACAAAAAATAAAGATTTTTCTTCATTAAGTAGTTGTGATTTATGCTTTATCTTGTGAACAAGTTGTTTTTTGATTAGCCCTGTTAGTCTGACTTTTTCTTTCTAATTAAATATGTTGGATGAACAGTGTTGGAAATTAAGATCTCCTTTTGCACATGCTGAAGACCAAAGCAATGTAGATGACCTTATACTGCCCAAATGCTTTCAGTCATTTGGGTTTTTTCGTTTTTCTGATATGGTTACACGATTTCTAGGAAAGGCAAGTGGGGACAAATTCTATGAGTGGTGGAATGGTTGATGTCTTCAAACTAAAGAGCATCTAATATTGCCAGTTGTGTTGCGCTTTTATGCTGTGAAGTGCTTCCCAGTAGTTTAACTAACTGTGTTTTAGTTATTCATTTAAGGAACAAAAGTTATCAAAGCCTAACAGCTTTGTAAAAATAACTCATAATCCAAAAACTATTTTAATGTTTTGTTGCAAACTGAGAGGCTGACAACATATTTTGCGTATATTTTTACCTTTAAAATTATTTGAATCACATAAAAATACAATGAAGAAGTACTATTTAATAAATAAATAAATAAATAAATAACCCAGAAAATGGCTTCAAAATATAGAGGCACATTAAATATCTTTTGAATATCTATTTTACTGCTTGGTCCCAGACAAACAATGGACCTATTAGCAAGAACACATTACTATGCTTGGCGATATTTCGTATGGTATTTGACAATCCACTGGGGCTACTTCTCCTTCTCCATAAATAAGATATATAATTTAATGGGTCTCTTTTATATTACACATCATAGCAAATCTAGAAGAACATCACTTAACCTCCTCTATCCATCTTTCACCTGCCATGTTCTCACAGACATGAATAAACTGAAATTATAATACTTTAGATTTTGTATTATGAATATGTATTTTCACATTGTGCATGTTAAATGTTATCCCATCCACAGCAGATTTGAGACTGTCAAATATATTAAAAATACTGGTTTGAGGAACGTATATGACTTCCAAACATCTTGGGGATATGTAAAACATTACAAAATCAAGTGACTGTGAGCTATGACCCACATATTTCAGCTGTAAATTTCCAAAGTCTAATACATGTTGGAAATGTTATGCTAATACTTTCTTGTTCTTCCTCATGTAACTGCCACAGCAGATCAACATGACAGGTGTCACATACCGTGTTTTGTGAGCAACAGCACCGCTGATTGCGGTAAAATGACAGTAGGGCAATTGATCACCTATTTCTTATTGATTACTACGAAAAACCAACCTGACCACCATCCTTATTTCTTTTTAAACTTTCATATCAGTTAATCGCAGAACTCACTTAAGCCCTTCCGTCTTCCTTAAGAATTTGGAAAACATAAGGAAGACTCCTTAGTGGGTGTAATTCGGCATAGATCTCACAAGACAAATGACATCGATGTCAAGTTATATTATTTGAGAACCTGGTCCTCATACCATTTCAGAAAATGCAGAATGGCTAGATAGAGTGATTACAGCCATTTGCTTAGCTGATATTCTTTCTAACATTATTTTAATTTTTTGTGACTTTTTGAAAGAATCAAGCCTCATGCTAGGCAAGAAAGCGATGAATGCTTTAAAAATATTAACATATTAAGACAGGAAAAGCAATAAAACTTGAATAGTTGTATTCTGCTTTCAAGACTTACGTAAAGCCAGCTGTACATTAAATCCCAAGAAAGACTTTTCCCTAAGATTTCTGTTCTGCATAACCTTCAGGCACACACTTGAGGTTAGGGACAGTTGCTCAGACAAGCCTCAACATCTAAATCTTGTGACTTTAATTACTTGTTAAAGTACTTATTTTTTGATTTATTGCTATTCACTTTCAAAAAGTGCAGCATTTCATATGTGATTTCTATTGCGATAATGTTCAGAAACACCAGCCAAGATGCTATGTGAATGCAGAACAAGGAAGTTGGTGTTAAACGATAGATATTTAGATATTTGTACACAATAATTTCACTTCCTGTTGCGGTTGTTCAGTACCATACAGATATCTGTTCTAAGACACTTAGAATTGTGGCAATCCCATTTTGCAGGTGATCAAAATGGACACAGCCACTTTTAAAAGATGAATGTTTTCAAATTATCTCTGTGTTTCCTAGTATGTTTTACAGCTCTTTCCGCTATCCCACACCTATGCTATCCACTAAAATGGTAAACTCTTTGGTGTTGTTGCAAAACAGCATTACCTGTTTGCCCCACATGTGGGTTCTTGGATGGTCCCTTAGCACTATTGTAGTAAACAATCAAACAGAAAATTTGGCTTAATGGGGTTCTAACAAATCTAGGTTTGTCAAGATACAGTAAGTTCAATGAGCCTTATAGCATCTGTGTGTCAGTGACAGCAAAAAGCCAGCAAATTCTCTCCACTGCCCCATAGCAGAACCAGCTAAACCTGTGTTACTCCTAAGAGATGTGTGTCTAGTGTGCTCTTGGAAAGTTCCAGTCGTACGGATGCTGCTGCCTTTCAAGGTGATGTGTTCTACTTTAAGAATATTGCTCCTAATACCTAATCTGACTCTCCTTGCTGCAATTTAAGTGAATTCCTTTTCTCCAATGGACAACAGAGAGTAAATTCTTCCTTTTGTTTTCCTCTTTGGTGTGATAGGCCATGCTTTCCAGATCTTTGAATGTTCTCCTTGCTCTCCTCTAGACTGTCCCATGGATTCATCACTTCACTGCGGTAGCACAACCACGTGTCCTATTCCGACTGGGTTCTACTAGCACTAACTGCAAGCCTAGAATTATTTCATGTGTCCTGCAATACTTTCTATGGCATTCCCCTTTTTTGTATTGCCGTGTTACTCATAACACCAGTTTATGACTAACTATAAACATTAGATTTATTTCTGCAAAAAGTTCTTATAACATAGCTGTTTATTTTCTATTCTGTATTTATGAGTTAATATTTCAGCATAACTCCTCGTGCTTCTGAAGACATTTACTTTATTATTTCAAAAAATAGCGCCTCTTTGTCAAGAGCATTTTGAATTCTAATCCTGTGTTGCTGATTACTTTGGGTTGCTTAAGAAGTACAGTTTCCATCAGCCAAATCATTAGCATCAGTGGTATCTCAGAGCTAAGGTATTGTGTCTACTTTACTTGAAAAGACAAACAAGCCAGCTTGTATACAACATCAGATACACGGCACTGATTCAATAAGCCAAGGTTTTTCTGTTTTGATGAAGATATAAGTGGGGTAAAGTAGAATTAGGCAAACTTAAGGCAAACTGTTGTAATCTATAAATACACACTCTAGTATATGTGGTCTGCCATAATACTGCTGTATTACTATGTCTGCTCGGTTCCCATACCTAGTAACAGCCAGTGACAGTTGTAGAAAGAAACCTAGACAAATTTTTAGTGTGATGCAACGCTACATTTTTAAGTAGGATTTCCTGTCCAAACTAAACCCTGCTAAGGTTAATGAAGTATAAATCAAACCTGTGGGCTCTAGTGAAAGTGCAGACCAGTGCACATGAAACAGAATCAGAAGAAGTCTCAGAGAGGATAAGACTTAAGACTCTTTAAAGTATTTTTAAAAATATAACAATAGCAATGTCAATGACACTGATGATACAGTTAATGATATCGCCAAATCAGCAGCACCGGAGCCCCATGCACTATACAAACAGGGGAAAAATTTTTTTTCAGAAGTATTATCTATTTCACTGAGGTGAGAAGATGAACTATGAAAAGGATTTACATTATTATAAAATAAAAGGTTCTCTCTCCTAACATTTTCTCTTGTTCCTTCTCTCATTCTTGAAGAAAAATTACAAAACTGAATACAAACTGGGCACTTTTAATGTTCGTTTGACTTTGTTTCCTATCCCAGAGTTTAAGTTATATATCTCTAGTATATATCCCAGGGCTAGATTTTCTGCAGAGTTCTGAGAAAAAAAGTGGTGACGTTTCATTCACTTGGTGGAACAGAGGAGATCAACAAAGAAAAAAATTGACAGAAATATCAAGTAAGCTAGTGTTTCAAGTTGCAGGCTTAAATAGAGAAACCTATGTTCAAATTAAGTTTCTCTTAGCCCTAATCATATGATGGTTATAAACTAGCCAGTGGCATCAAGCAATGGTGACTTTCTCAGATGCATATGATTAAGTTCATACTATATATAAACAAAAAATTTATTTCAAGAACTCAAAGATTTGAGTTTCCAATCTTTGAGTGATACCAATCTTTAGTGAATATCATTTTACATGATTTATAGCAGTTATAAAAATACTTGAAAGATCCTACAAAAACTTGAAATGTCAAAACAAGAGAAAATAAAAGTGAATTCCAGAATTCTTCCTGTGGTCTAGGGACCAAAACCAAACAGCACTGGAAAGCTGCTGGGATTATTGCATACCCATTTTTTTTTGAAACTTAATACAAGCAATATTGACAGAATTTAAATTTTGTAGTGGAAATATAGGATCCTGAAACTTTTATGTATTGTGGAAACTTCCAAGGAGTGACTTCCAGCAAAATCAAAAGCATCCTTTCGGGCCTAATGTCTTTCATAGACTGATGCACAGGAGACTCTGATCTGCAGAGCACTGCTCTTGATTGAGCTATCTTGCTCTGAGCCTGCAGAACAAACCACCTTGTCAACAGACAGACAAACAAAGTCTTAGTGGCAGATTCACCCATGAGCTGGGTGCTCTCTGACTCACTTGGGGAGGGAGACATGATGTTGCCCAACCTTCCTTCTCTTTTTGTGAAGAATGTTTCTCCTTGCAATGTGATTATATTGCAATACATTCAGCCCTGAATTGCCGCTTTCCTCTTTCCACAAGATTTTATGCAAATTCCTAATTTTTATGTCCTTTGATACATTCATTGCAGGTGAAATTACTTGTGGCCAAAAGGACACCTTCCCAGCTCTTGACTCCCTGCTCTCACTTCAGGGTGATATATAGAACAAGCAGGATGCCTCCTTGTATTTTCTTGCTGCCTGCAGTGGAGTTTTTGAACAGTATGCTCAAATACTTCTTGTTCACTGTTCCCACATACAAACAACCTTAAACCCTGGGTATTCACAGGGCTTTTAGCCACATTTACTTCATAACTGATTCAAATAGAAGGGCAGCACAGAATTTCTGTATATTTATTCTGACACAGAAGACAAACTGTGATAGTTTGTCTTTAATTTACCAGGAATTCCCATTTGATGCAGGAGTGTATTCATGTTAAAAAATAAGCTTGAAGATATATGGTGTTTGTCTCTAAATTCAGAGGGTGGCCTGGACTTGGTTTCAGACTAAATTTTCTGCCCCAGATGATTAACAGTTTTTTATATATATTATATATATATCACATATATGTATTTAGACTGCACAAAATATAGTTAGTGTATCTAGTTTATAAAAAAAAGACATAGACATAAAACTATCAATACAAATCTCAGTTCTTAAGAGTCAAACTAGGACTAGGATTTCATCAAACTCCATGTTTCCATATTAAAAAATAAGGTTTTTGCCCTCACGGTCTAAAACTAAAAGATGAGGTTGCAAACTGCTTGTAATAATTTATGTTTCCCCAGACATTTCACTGACATTTTGCATATGAGATCGAAAAGGCCATGAAAAAAACTATTTTCAAAGAGCACTTTGTATATGACACAAGGAGAAAACTGTAAGGTGTCGGTCCCAAGGTCTGTGCTTCCTTGCTGTGCTTCCTATTCTACATGAACGACAAGGGACTTGGTTTTCCTCCTCTGATACTCCAGCGTGGAACAGAGAACAGGGGATAGACCTGTGCCCATCACACCTCTTCATGAGGGGAGAAGTACAGTAGTACTGAACTTAAAATAAGGGTAAAGGCCAATTAATAGCATAAGGCTGACATAGATGTAATCACAAGGAATTAATCACAGAAAAAACACTTTAAGTTTGTTCATTTTTTTAGAATATCAACAGATGTGTTATGAATCCCATTGCATGTGTTAAATATGAGTTTTTCTGTATCTGTGCTTAGCAAACTATGTTTTACTGCAATCTAAGGGGTTATAAAATGTCTGTTGACATGAATTTAGCTATCAAGGCTTGAGCCTCCATGTGATGAGTCATAACCTAAAAGTCAAAATGGAAATAGACATGCAACAAAGTATAGCAAAATGTGCTCCCACAACATATGCACCTGAAACCATCTGAAAGAGTAAAATCCACTGATTTGCACAAATAAATGGAAATTCACTTATATAAACAGATGCACCTACCTTTAATTCCTTCATTTATATATGCAGATCTATGCTGTAACTGTTAACATAGGTTTTTGTACATGTAATATGTCATGCAGAGAAATTTATGAAATGTTGGATGTTCTTTGTAAAACTGGACAGGAGTGTCTAGTCAGTCTGGTTTCCTCATTTCACACTTTCTGTTCTTCATTTTTATTTGCTTCCCTCTGTGCACTGTCAGCAAAGACATAAATGTTTCTAATGAGTAAGCTCATTTTCCTAGTGTATATAAAGGGGTACCTTTTGCTAGATAATTCATTAATAATCATTGTGTTTTATACTATCTTTTCAACTAATTTCCTAATATAATATCCACATCCCATAATCTCAGTTTATCTTCAGTGGGAAGGATGTGACAATATATAAAATTCCACAGGATTTTATTTTTCTGAAGGCCTGGAATCTCAACATGTCTGAGACTTGCACATACTGCATCAAGATACAGTAGCTGAAAGAGCAATACCCATCTTGAACATTGCCACACTGACTTAGAGAATTGTGCCCTTGAGAAAAAGACTGCGAGAAAAACGGAGCGCCATGCAGTGACAAAAATGAAATAGAACTGTCATCTGGCAGTTCTTCATAGTCCATCAAGTAAACTATTAAAGATATAAGAAGAGCCACAGAGTGCTTGGGCAAAGGTTGTTAAACCACTACTCCAAGGGCAGGTCACTGCACATTGCTAAGATTGTTAGTAAAAGATAAACCAGTTTTCACTATGAAACTTGACATTGCCAGTTTTCAGCCTCACCTTTAATACTATATGCTTGCAGCCAGGGACATAGCTGGATAAACTAATAATACAAGAGTTTACAAGAACAGTTCTTACTGATGTTAGAAGTATTGTGTATTGAAGAATCATAGTTTTCTCGTCAAATAATGTGAATCTGATTTTCACATTATTTTACCTACATTTTTCATCAATGATTATATTCTGTGTTACCTTGCTCTACTTTAAAAAAAGAAGTATGTGTATCTCACAGTGAGATATTCATATACTGTGTGCTTTCTTTTGAAACTAGAAACTGAAAGGCCAGACTGGAATATAATTAATTAACCCCAAATTACCAAAACAATACAGGGTATGTAAATACTTCTCATCTGAATGAAGAGGGAGAGACACTAGTCAGCCTTTTTCTGAGACAGGCAGAATCCAACAAATATAAGATGGAGACACAGCACCTCCTGCCTCTAAGCCATACACGAGTCAGAATTGCCAAATGCAGACAGGGCCCTGATTTTCAGAAATCCATAGCTCTTCCAGTTACAAATGAAGTTATTGATTTTCAGCAGCTCTGAAAATTTAATCCCTTAGAATTTTACAGGAGTGTTGATGGATGTTAATGCAAAGCAAAGTACTTGGTCTATTTCCATAACAGAAAATCAAGTGCTGAAAACCATGTCTGGTTACTAAATACCATAGCGTTCTCAAAACATTAGTTACTTTAACCACTGTCCTGTCTAAACATAAGTGTGTGGTTGCCTACTAGTTATTCCTGTCTGGTGCTTTGATATTCAGGCATAGTTTAAGAAACCAAAGAAGCTATGTCATTATCCTGTTTCTACTATTGCTTTACAGAGCATTCTGCTCAGTTTTGATCATTAAATAGGAGAAGAATTAGGAATTAAAAATTTAAAAATAAAACATACTGCTAATCTAAATTATAGAAATTGGCATATCTCTATTTACTACACCCCCAGAGAAAGAGAGAGATAGATAGACATTAATAGAAGTACATGGCAGAGGCTGCTTTCACACATACAAGAAGTATCTCCTTTCCAGTTTGTTTGGGGGGTTTTGTTGGTTTTGTTTTTCCTAAGAGAATATAATAAAACCATGGAGCAAGAATTCCATGATACACAGTCTGTAATTTTTAGGGAAAAATATAGTATTAGGTAACCAAAACAAGGAACAAAGGGTGAAAATATCTGATCAATCTGATTAGTCTCTCTAGTCTTCAAGTGCCAAGTGTGCTAACTAGCTGTAATGTGACTAATATTTAGCTCACATATGTAAAAAAATAAATATCCCTGAACGGATGTCTGTAAGGGAAATTTGCTAGTGCTTAGTAATGTTCCTGTTACTATCCTACCTTTGAATTTTCACCTTTTCATTCATAGTGATCTGATCACACCACCATTAGTGTTTCATCGTTGTCTGAATTAAATTAGATTAATGGGATGTCTGGGGTTTAGCTAGATTCTAATTGTTGCCCTATACAGAGAACCTACAGATGAACCTTAATGAGGCTGGTACCTATCATCATTCTTTTAGCTCACCTGTTAGAGGATAAAGTTTCAGGAGTTGATAAGGTTGGGATCTATTTTTCCCTTCCCTGAGTGTTTTAATTAACAGACACCCTCTATACACATGTTGAGATGGTCTTTCTCTCAAAATTACTCTTGTGCAAGAGTTCTACTTGAAGTTACAAGTAAAATCATATCACCAATATTATAGCACAATATAACATGCATTTAACTTGTCATAAAGCCTTGATGTTCTCACTATGAAAATTTTAGAAATATCTAAAATAAAATGTTTACCATGAGGACATTGTAAATATTAAGAGATTAAGTCTCTCTTTCCTTACACTAGTTTTATACCAGCATGGTACCATCAGGATAAAAAGCTGAGATGAGAACTCAGTCCCTAGGAGAGCAACCTCCACTTAAATCCTGTGCTGGACCTCAGAGTTCTTCTGCATCTACAGTGGATACCTGGATCATAATGACATCAGTGCATTATAATGAACAAGGAAGCTTTTGAAAGAGATGTGTATAATGTGAAATGCATAAACAACCCAGACCACAGAGTCTGGGGTATGTGTGGGCTCCCTCACAGATAGAAGCTCAAAGTCCTATGCTTCATAAACCTGCAGTGAGGATAACTGTAAATGATAAAAAAAAAGGAAAGGTAAAATAATTTGGTTACATTCCATTTCAAATTCTATTAAGAAATAAGCAAATTCAACATTACCAACATTAGAATTGGGTAGATTTCATTAATGAGGACTATAAATTTAAGTCTTACAAACAGAAGAGCTTATCTCTTCAACATCCTGGCAAGCTTTAGGTGCTTAAGGATAAGCATGTGGTGCCATCTTAGGATGCCTGAGGCAATAGCTTCCAGCTACTGCTCCAGACCCTACCACTTGCCCTGAACAGACAGCCTGTTAGGCCATAGTATTAAAAGAAACTATCATTTACTCACTTTCTGGTTGAAGATTAAAGTGTATTATTATACTATTAAAAAAGGCATGGAAAAGTTGTGAAAAAAGTTCTTGACTGAGTGTTCCAAGCAAAAAATTTAAAATTAAAATTACATTTATTCCATGGTTAGGTTTGGAATCTTCCTGTTGCTGGCTCTGCTACATTTAGAATTACTTGTATCAACACCTTAGCCACAACACAGGTCAGGGGAAAGATTCAACATCAAATTTGCATATGGTATTCATTCTGGGTATGTGGACAACTATGTGCTAATTTCTGTCAGGAGTCACCCACTCAGAATCATGTGATGTACTCAGTCACTAGATGTCACGTGATCACGGCTTTTATTCAAAGACTTAATTTGATTTTTAAACATTTTGGTTTATTTTACTTTGTTGCTTTTAGTTTGATATAAATTTTATTTTAAAAAGTGCTTTGACATTTTCCTCCTACTCTAAATCAAAAATCATGTTCTGCCAAGGCAAATCACTAAGCCTCCAAGGAAAACTAATATAAAAATTTCATATTTATAGGCAGTTTCTTTAAACAATTACAGGCATTTTTTTAAGTGAACAGGCCTACTGGTCTGAGACTTTATGATATAAGTTCTCAATAGGTCTTCAATTTATTTGCCATCACCTTGCTGAGGAAAACATTGGCCCTGCATTTACACTGTTCTTTTTTTCTTCCTTGAACTTTGTATTTTCACCTCAAGTAACTTAGAATAATCTTATGCTGCCTCTGTATGCTGCCTATAGGTGGAATCATCTCATACTTTCTTTTCTTAAATATTTCCCTGTCACTTGCGCAAGTAACTTTGGCTCTGTCACGTAAAAACTGTCACTGTGGCTTTGCATCCTTTTGCAGTTCTCATGACTTCAAACACTCTCATCACCTGTGTCATTTATGCTGCCATTGTGGCCTTTATATAACTTTTGGCAGTGATCATGTAAGTATTTGAGTATTTCAATAGGGGGTGAGATCTTAGTATTATTTAAAGATGAAATGTTATATGATTTTTTGTAAGGGTTTTACCAACACTTATTTCTAACAGCCTCACTGAATTTCCTTGTATTGGGGAAGGTAATGTAAGGTGCAAGTCCCTCAAGTCTTCTTTATTCAATTCTGTAGCCATTCCCCCTAATTGGGAATCACAGCTTTTTTCAGCCATATTTTCTTCTGTCTGCTACTCAGCCCCTGTACCTGCCCAGAAAAGCTGTCATGCAGCGAGAGAGAAAGAAGCCAGAGCTGACTGCTTAAGTTTTGCTGTTCAAGCATTGTTATCCTCCCCATTTTCTCTTCAGGAATGAAGCTGGCTGCCAGTGGCTCCTTCAGTCAGCATATGCCGAAGCTTTCCTGGAGAAACTCCAGTACAGACTCTTGCTATTATCCAGATCATCCAACTCAGCGCATCAAGTGTTTTGATTTGGTTTTGTCATTGTGTTCTTCTAAGACTAGCCAGAGGATATGTTGATAGTATCTTAAAGAAAGCATTTACCCAGGCCAAAGACTACAGTTAATCTGCCTGGATCTTTCTGAGGGACAAACGGAGAGTTTAGGAGCCAACAAGTTTCTTTCCTTTGGATAAAAATGTAAAAGAATATTCCAAGGTGTAATCACTTCTTGTCAGATACTCAAATGTCTGTGTCTGAGGTTTGCAGTGTAGTATTGATCATGCAAACACTCACATGTGGTTTGTTTCTATATGTACAAATAGGAAGAGGCCTATCAAGATCTTTCCATGTTTGGGTTGCAGTTTAAAATAATATAATTTATCCAAACTTGTTTTCACACTGATAAACTAAAAAGTTAGGTTATTTATTTAAGGAGTGGCAAGGAAAAAAAAATGTTTACCTTTTGAAATGATTTTGCTTTTTTGGTAACATATAGGATTTGACCACATCTTTTGGCACGATCGGGTACTGCAGAGTTAACTACATTATCTTGTTAGGACAGTTATATTCTCTCATATGACAATGACTTGCAATATGTAGTCACTGCCTTCTGGGGAAAGGAAAAAAAAAACAGCAATTACCGTGCAGTACTCGAATCTGCCTGCCAACAGCAGAACAGTGATTTGTGAGACACATCAAGAGCTTCTGGCAAGATCAATCTAGTGAGATCCCTCTGATAGAGGAATAATGAGTTGACAAAGACCAATGTTCAGTTGGGCCCAAGCCCAATAAGATTACTGTACAGCATCATCAATATTGTCTGTGTTTGGAACTGACACAATCAGAATGGAATCAATTGTATTTTCCACAGCACTGTCACACATGATTTTTAACTTTGGCTCACAGCAGTGCAGAGAAGCTTGCAGATGTTGGCAGATTTTTGCTAACTTATGGGATGTCATTATTAAGTAGGAAGCGCGTACTACAGTAATTTGTGGTTCTGTGTGTTCCATCATATGGTCTCTGTGTTGAGGAAGGAGGAGAAGGAAAAGATGCAGTAGCCGGAGGGATTTGTCTGTTATCACCCTATTTTACTGTGATTGTTGAAAATACCATGTGATCCTAAAGGAGCAGTTTGTTTTTCAGAGAAGGACTAATTTGGGCTGTGTATAAAGCGATTTTACTCAAGCTTGGGCAAATGTTGCTATTTTCAAGAAAGACAACATTTTGATTCTCTGATGAAAGATTTAGGATACAGATGACCCTATCTGTGAATAATAGATGCTATCCACGGAGTTACAATGTATATTTTAAAATTTTTTTTTTTGGAAGCAATTTCTTCAGTCTTGCAACTACCAGAGTTAAACATTCTGTCACAGAAAGCTATCACCTGTAAGTGCTGCATAATCCACTTTCCACTTACATGCCTACACATTTTTGCATATAGTATAGCTTAGTATACTCCATAGTAAATAGCTAATAACACATTAGTTTGTGGATTAATTGAAATCAGACTGTTAATTATGAACTAATATTTTATTATTTATTTACAATATGCCAAATTTCTATTTAATATTTTTGGAAAAGGAAGAGGCAACTAAAAAGTCAAGTTTCTTCTGTAAATATGTAGCTCTCTGAATGCTAAAATCTTCCTTTTTTTTTTCCTGTGTTCATATCATTCTCCCCATTATTTGTTTCTGTCCAGTGTGCATGCTTTTTTTTTGAGAATGGGATTTTAATTTTCATGAAAAGTAAATCTGAAAGCTCTGAAGACAGAAGTCACCTTTTGATTTGTAAAATACAATAGCACAGACATCAGAAGGAAAATTTCGATATAAGTCTGCATAGCAGAATTTATTGATGTTCACATAAAATTGTTTTGATACACTTTGGTGTATTTGTCTAGTAAGAAATACTACTTCAGACAGAAGAGTGAATTAGTGTTAATGAATGTTGTATTTGATTTTACTGTAGCCAACAGTGTGAGTTTGAAGAGCAGAGATAAATGATTTCATATTACACTTACACATATTCAGCTAAAGGACAGCAAACTATTTCAGAGACATCACTCAAAAGCAATCAAATAATAGGAAGATTTAAACACTGTCAATCTGAGCAGAACTTGAACCAGTACACTGTAAATGAACTTTGGGGCATCCATGGTGTCAAACAACCATTTAAACCTTTACTTCACTTGAATCTGTCTAGTTTGATGATGTTACTACTTATTATATCAGACCCACATTTTTAGTGGTATTGCTTCTGTGGGTTATACTCTTTTACATTAATATAAGGGAACTACCCACTGGCAAAATGCCAGACAAACATTTAGTGTCTCCAACAGACCGGGTAACTCCTCCCCAAAAAAAAATACAAAATTGAGCTAAAATGTATTTGCCTGTAGTAGTATAGTGTAACTTTAAATGTAAACACCTGATTATCTGAAATATCAATCATTCACTGGGATATGTCCAAAGGAAGAGGGAAGCAGCTGGCAATATACAGTTGCATCTCATATACCCTTTCTCAGTTCCCACACAATTTTTTTTCTGGCTTCCATTCCCCTCTTTTTACAAGGTTGAACTGAAAGGTTGTTTATAGGGTCAGGTAGTTCAAAGACAAATTTATGGTTGTATTATCTGAGAAGTGTAATATAGCACACACTCAGGCTTTTTAAATATGGGAGGTCTTCAAAATCTATTCATAGCAAATTACACCTAACACAGCTTTTTAATTAAAATAAAATTGAAAGTTCAGCTTACTTTTTAAAAACAGCTAAATTTGAACAAATTTAAGAAATACATAAAAATATAATATATAAAATATATAATACAAACATTATTTAAAACTTTGCTTTATCAGCTTAACATTACAAAAGTTGTTAATGCTAGAGAAACACGCTAGAGAAACACACAAGCAAACTCTCTAGAAACTAGGATTAAACTACCTTATTTCCCATCACATCAAATTTTTCCTGTGGGTCAGATCTTCACATTTTTCTTCATTAATAAAAGTTTAATGCTACAGAAATTATCTATTTCTGTGAAAAAAAAGAGTCAAAACAGAACCTGCACAATTTATTCTATATATCATATGCTTCAGCTTAATAAAGATAGTAGTAACATATTCTGTACTTAACATTCTCATTGATATCCATTTTTTTCACAACAGTTCTAAATGTTTTGTTACTGAAGGTTTCTGATACACGAGTCACCACAATTATTTCACTGAACATGGAGGTTATGCAAACTTTCACCAGATCTAAAAGAATTAAAGACTTCACTAAAATCTCTACCTAGCAGAAACTCAAGCCAAACATGGAAACAGGAAAGTGACAAAAATATTATCTGTCCTTTGGGACACAAAGTGCCTCCAGAGTGAGGTTTTGTTTGTTTGTTTGTTTGTTTGTGTGGGGTTTTTTCCTGCTTTTCTTTCTTTCTTTTTTTTTTTTTTTTCCCTTCTGTATCTTATGACCAATCCTTTTAATCGGAGGTGTTCCATGTCTCACGCTTGGCATTCACCTCTTGGCTAGGTTATTAAAAACATCACATGCCCCTGTGTTATATCTGAAGACTACTTCAGATAAGACACAAATTAGCAAGGATTTAAACAGTGCACCTAATTGAAAGGACCAGTGTTCATGCTGGGAGAAGTTAGATATGTTGACATCACTTGCTGAATTGAGGCTTAATTACAGTGTTGAATAACAACAACTTATTACATTTATTTTCTTCTAGACTGCATCTGGACCCAAATAATAACAAATTTATGAATAATTATTTCATACTACAAATAACTGTTTTCTGTTGGCAGATAATGCTCTGATTAATGAGTGTCCTTTCTATCATTGCTTGGACTTTAAACAATAAATAAAACTTTTAAATCAAACATATATAAATTAGGTTATGTTATTTTCTTTAGAGGTTTGGGTTTTTTTGAGAATCCAACAGTTCTTGTTTGTTACTTCTTTTTTTTTCATAACATAAAACATTTTTGTTGTGTACGTAGAATGTCTCTTCATATGGTTATGGTATATATATATCCTTTATTTTCTTTTGCTGTTCATCAGTCTCTCCCTGTCCCCTTCCCTTGTATTTTTTTAATGTGACAACTCTCAGCTGGTACCCATAGCAACACCCACTAGTCGGGGTGAGCCTGTGAAGCCAGCGCAGCTATCCCCATACCTCCATTCTGACAATGTCAGTCATTAATCTAGCAGTATCTGCCTACTCAGATCTCTACAGTTCTTCTGGTCTTCCCTCCTTCCAGCAGTAGCTATCCTGTGCACACAGATCCAAAAGATTACTGTTAATGATTTTCCATTTGTTTAAAACATCTCAGGCTGGCAGCTCTGTCTAATCCACTCTCAATGGCACTGCCACATTAAATTATAAAACAGTCACTGTGTGAAGTAGCTTCCTGAATTTCAAAATACAGCTCGGCTATCTCTGAGTTTGTCCAACATCTTCATTTTAATTATAAAATAAAATAATTAGAAGAAAATCAAATAAAACCCACAATTTCTTAGTTCTCTATTTTATTTACAAAGGTATCACAACCTATAAAAATACCCCCAAAACACTTACAATGAAATTACTTCTGTTTTTCAGTCAATCAAACATTTTTTCTTAATTTTTTTTTTACTAATTAATTATATGCTATAGCTTAATATCTTGCACATATTTTGACTACTTCCATACAGACAGTTCTAAGCCTTATGTACAAAGGAGCTTGGCTGCCACTCCAGCAGAGGTCTTGTGCTGGCCAGCTGCACACAAGACAAATTTCATTCTAAGATTAATCTATGACGGAGATCTTCAAATGAGGCTAAAGCAGTTATGGACAAAAATCCCACTGAAATACAGTGGGAATTCTCTTCTTAACTCCCGTAGGTGTTTCAGAAATCACTGCTTCAATTTTTAGAGTTAAATCCAGGATGGAAGAATTATGTTTTTCTTTCTGTGGGTTACAACTCATGCATTTAAATTCCATGAAGTTAAACCTTTGACATTTGTCTACTCACACACACTTCCTGTACATATAGAAGTGTTTAATGCAATTAATGAAAAGTTTTAAGATAGTTTACTACCTTTTTGGTGTAAATCATAATTTGTATATGACTAGGTGGATGTAAATATGTAGTACAAATAAACCAATTTTGCATATTCAGGATCAATTTAATCCATTTCCAAGGGATCACACATTGGCTTCTTTTTGCCACATCGGAATTTGATGAGGTCCTTCTGTTAAAATGTGTGTTTATGGTCATATCTGCAACTGTATCCACTAAGACCGAAAATGTAGACACGTTGACAAGTCCTGGCAATGGCTGATGGATTAAAACCCATACACAACCTACCAAGTATTTTAAAGAATCAGATAAATGCCTTTCTAAAATATATCCGTGTATTGGGACTCTATTTGTTCTCCAAAGACCTACTCACCTGGGGGAATGCAGTATATAAACCTCTGTTAATTTTTTCTATTTAGACTCATCAGAAAATTTGTGTTCTTTTCTGACCTGTTCTTTCAGAATGTGCAAATTATTCCAGTTTATTGTTTTATCAGCAAAAGCTTACAAAAGATTTCCTTCAGGTGATATTGCAGGACAATTTTGAAGACCAACTTTTTCAAATTAAAGATAACTTACTATTTCGACAATTTAGAGGTAGCTTCAAATTATGTTGGGGGAAATGTCCAATTTAATGGTTTGGCTGGTATGATTCTCAGACTATTTTGATAAATGAGTTCGAGGTGAGTGACCAAAGTAAAAGTGATAGTGGGTTAAGCTCATCAACAAATTTTTTGGGGAGAAACTTGTTGGAACGTTAAAAACCTAGAATTTAAACTGTATTTAATTACAAAATATCAGACACTGGAATTAAAAATTCCAAGTTTCAATTTATTCCAAAATGAAAAGAAGAGTATGCCAAGTACAGTGAAAAATCTATCTTAGTCAAGGTGAATGTTACCATATGTTCAGTGTTTTAGGTGTGATATAGGTTAAAGGAAGGTTTATCATTGACATTAGGGGAAACAGTATTAGACCAATGTAAATGCAATCTTCTGTACCAAAAGAAAATATATGTATTTTAGAAAAGTACACCACTCTTGTGTGCTTTGGGGATGTGTTTATTATAAAAATAGCATCATTTAACACAAGGCAGATACTTGCGCCTGTTTTTATTTTTTAAGTAGGAAAACATGAATTTCAGCCATACTGAATAATTTATTGGCTAAATTTTTTTACCATTACGTGTGATATAGATCCACCATATGTATGATCCATTAAACATCTGCTAAATATAAACTTTTTGGTTGTTTGAATGTGCAACCTGAATTGTACATTCAAACGTCAACGCCCTAGAAAGTAAAGAGCCATATTCTGAACTTGCGTGTACATGTGCATCTTCAATTGACCATACATCAGATTGCTCAATTTAGGGTACAGTTGGGATCATGGAGCTTTAAATTAATCATAAAACAATCAGAAATTTGGAAAGGACTTTTCACACTTCACATATCTGAAGCTATAAGAACAATGTCTTGTCATGGTCAGTCCAGCAATTAGGCAATATAGCTTTTCAGCATGTTATCTTGGAGGTATAAGGTGAGTGCTACGATTTGTTCTGGGAAAGGAGCTGGCATCTCTTTCTAGATATGGAGAAGATCTAAGGCTGATATGGGACTTGAGTTAGAGCATTTTTAGCACAATTATCTAGGGTCACTTATGTGTCTGAAGAGTCTAAAAAGCTGTTTCAGTTCTGAAATACTGACAAGAACTCCCTTACAACAATTCCTAGCACGTATCATCATGAAGGCAAATTCTGTTAATTAGTTCTATATATATAATGGATAAATAACAAATAACACTTCTTATTTAAACATTGTTTCTCAGTAGCTGCATCAATTGGGAAAAACACTTTTCTTTGCATATGGTTTTCATCTTAAAGGCATAGAACCAATTTTTTTAAAGTTTTTTCTTAATGAAATTGAATTGGACATCCCTCATAAATCTTGTAACTTTAGTGGACATTACTCACTTCCCCCAAAAGCATGGATGGATGTTTTAAAGAGTTTCCAATCATTAAAACGAAAGCAATCTCAATATTACTTTCCTAGTAGTCAGACCCTTATTCATGGTGAGCCGTGCCTTCATCTGTAATAGGTCGTATTGATTTCAGTGAAACTATTTGATTCCTAGAGCATTGCTGAACAAAAGCTAGAGTGGTAAAGTCTGTCCCACGATATCTCTCTCAACATATTTTCATAAACACATCATAGAATCTGATCCTTAACAGCTTTAATATATACATTTCCATTAAAATCAATGCTGCTAGACTTATTTACATCAATGAAAAATCTTCCATGGAAGCACCATAGCTAGAGACTTCAAACATATGTATAACGTTTTCAAATTTTCTAGTTGGACAAAAAGAATTTTGGACAAGATAAACAGAATCATTTATTTACCTGTTTTGCTCATATTGAATTATTCCCCTGTGAAAGGGCTGCTCAGATGGGTAGTAAAGAAGCCCAGAGCCTTACAGAGTACTGGAACTTGCACAAACAAGGTTGTGCTGGATCAAGTGTTGTATTAGAGATCATTCTTGTGCTAGTTTACAGATTGTATAACACAGGGTGGTAGGTGGGAAATTATGTTCAAGAGCAACTTCAGAAGCAAAGGAGTCTCTTTGTATAATAAATAATTCTTTATATTAGGTGGAAATTAATTAGTTCCAAATTCTGATAAAATTATGAGATTACATCAGCATTAATACAAATTAATTTATCATAATGAATGCTAATAGAATTAATATAATTAGACACTGTTGCACTGTATGAAATATTTCATAATGGTCCCTTTCATATTAGTAGTAAATCATGTGCATATTTCAAGTATAAAAGTAAGAATTATGCTAAATGTGTTTTATGGTAGAGGTATGTTAAAGAACCACGACATGAAATTTGGACCTTAGTTAATGGGACAAATGAACTTTTGCCCTATTGAAAGCTAGCCTGAAACACTCCCTTGAGCATTCAAAATCTGTTTATTTTTTTCTAGGACAGCCACAGGACAACCAAATACAGCCCAAAATCTTGGAAAGTGGACATCCGCTTTGCTTCTTTCATATATTCTGACTTACAGCCCCCACGATACTTGATGCTAAATCATGATATAATGAGTACTGAATTACTTAGGCCTTTTCCAATTTCCACAGAAAATGGACTTTAATTCAAAACTATGCCTGGTTAATTAAACTTTCCATGATCTAATTTGATCTAATTATTTCTATAAATTGAGATGTAACCAGAGTTATATCCTAAGGTAGAATTGGGCTATGGTTACACATTTTTACTGAGATGGAGGGAACTGACAAGAACTGTATCATTCTCTCCTATTAACCCTAACCTTGCTGGCCACTTGAATCAACACAGTTCTGCAAACTAAATGGTGAACAGAGAACTGTATTTTCAAAGTGTTATTAAGGGTCGGGTTTTTTATGAATGCTTATAGCACAGGAAAAACATTTGATATAGTCCATGTGTCTTATTGACAGTCCAGTACATATTTGGTCTCTTTTTCATTTCTGTGTAATAATGACACTAAATTATAACTTAAATTCATTTTCTACTAAAGAGCTCTTCTCTTTTTAGATCTGCACTTCAAATTGTACACAATATGATCTGAGCCCTTTACAACGTGATTACATTCTGAAAAAAGGGAAAACTCCTTGCTAAGTTATTTTATTTTGCGATATCAAAACCAAAGCCTGGATCTATTTGTTCATGCTTGCAATATTTGTTACTTGCTGAAAATACCTGTCACTCCTTCTTTGGCTAGTTTCTTTAAGCTGTTGCTGGTGTCCTTGAGTGAACTATCACTGTTGCTTACCAAAAACTTGTCATGTCCAGTCAGCCTGTATACACATATAATCTGTTCTTTGTATATACCATAAAACAATGTCTTTCTGAAATCTTTCCTGACAGAAAAGCAGGGCACAGATGCTTGCATATCATCAAATAAGAAAATCTGACAAAGTATTCAAGGCTTCTGGCTGCACTGTCTGAGTTCGTTTAGAGGTTAAAAAAAAAATCGGTTCCCTGTTATGTATTAAAAATAAGTAATTAATTATGTTAAATCTCTTAGAACTATAATATTATGCCTGGAGAGTAAGGGTAGAAGCCAGTCTGCTGACTGGAAATGCCTGCTTGAGGCATATCCTTACTGATAATTTAGATGCCCATTTTCAGAGAGGTAGGCAATCCAGACCATGTAACATGACTGCCAAAGCTCTCTACAAAGTCAATGAAGAGAAAAAGAAAGAAGTTTTTGAAAAGTTGAAGGCTGCCTTAATTTAGTTACTGTCCTCTCTGCATTGCATGTGGAAGGTGAGGACATCATTGGAGAATTTAAACCACACAGGTTAGCTGTTTAGTTCTCTATTGCATCTTTTCAAAAGGAAGACTAGGAAATTTTAGGTATTTCCATATTTCTATGATGCAATTGGCATTATTTTTTTTCTGACTGCATGTCCAGGTGCTAATTATTTAGTAACTCAGTGACCTACTGTTGAAGAGAAAGCCCCGACCACCAAACCATGAACTCCCCTGAGTGACTGCCTTCTCTATTACTGCTGAAAGACTACATTTTCTACTCTTTTTGAGGGCAGTCCTTCATGCATGACACAGGGCCCAGAAGGTAGCCTGACTCTGCTTGTGCTTAAGAGTAATCTGGGAAAATGCCAAACTGGACTTCTAGACCAAGGTCTCTGGAAATGTGTACAGGCTCTGCATTATAACCTTATTGGAAAAAACAAAGAAAAAAAAACAGTTCAGAAGTGGAGATCAGAACTTTAACTATTTTCCTACTTACTGCCAAAACTACTAAACCAACAGTTACACTTCCCTTCACTACTCTTCCTTAGCCCACAAGTCAAGTAGATCAAGCCATAACCTTTCTATGCATCTCAGTAAGAGAACATGAATGGGGTTCTTTACTATAAACTCCCACTTAAAAACATCGGTTTTATTGAAGACAGATAATGATACACTCTAACTTGTTGATTGTTGATCAGTTGTTGATTTCTTTCAATAAGGAACCACTCAGTGTGACATCAGAAGCTTTGGGAAACTTCAGAAACTGAGAGGAAACCTCTTCAGGAGATGTAAACCGCCACAAGCTTTAGGGAAGCTGGACTTGATGTACAATAGAAATAATAATCACTATTGGAAATATTTCTAATAAAAGCATCTGGAAACAAAACCCCATTCAAAATATATCCAGATTGAACACATCTGTATTTGTGATGTGCCGCAGTGCCATTCACAATTGTGGATCTCAAACCATTCTGTTAAAGTCACATTCTCCATGGGGAAGTTATGTAATGTATATAAAGCTAAGTAGTTCATTGATGCCATTTTATTTTTATGTACATAATTGTCATTTTTAAAATCTAAGATCCACCTCTCATCAAATTTTTAAAAGTAAGATCCATGAAAAGAAAATCGGATTGAGTTTCTCTTTCTCTTATAATTACAGAAATGAGAAAGAGCTCTTCTGATTTCTTACCATAGAATCATAGAACAGCTTGCTGGAAGGGACCTTGAAGGATTATCTGATCCAACGTTTTTGAAGAAATTTTATGAAAAATATTTTATGAAGAAATTCAGAATAAACCCCCTCATTTATGGCTCCTATATTCATGTGCCTGATCCCTCAGTTTAACTGATATTCTGAATACTTATGCCAACATAAAATCCCAATGATAAGGTGTCATCTGGGAAAGACTGTGAGCTAATAATTGACCATATAATTTCAGGAAGCAGAGATTCCTCCTTTTATCATATTAATTTGCTGATCCCCACACTACTTTCTTGAAATATTTTATCAGTTGTTTGATTACAACAAATAATAAAAAAACATTTTTTTCTTTGCAATTATCTGTTTTGTTCTAACAATATTTTATTACTATACAATAGTATCATGGAGTGGAAATGTAAAATTTGTTTGTTTCCACTAGCTTTTCTTTGTGTCTCTTGAAACACAATGTCCAAATCCACAAGGTGCTCAGCATTTCTTGTGAGGTATTTAGCACCTTGTAGGTACCCTGGTGGCTTAGTTTATAAGTATTCTTTTTGCTGACAGGAAAAGTCTTTGTCTGGTAATTTACAAAAAGTCATAGACTCATCCATTAAGATTAGTTTAATAGATAACAAATATGAAACATTAATCCATTTTCATAGGATATTTAATTTTCAGTGAGAATTTCCTTCTCTAATACTACAGGGGTTTTGCAGGGAGACAGGACAAACAAGTGTTTGAGAGAGTTAGAAGCTAGAAAATAGTCTATAAAATGAGTTTACTCCATTAAAAAAAAAAAAAAAAAAAAGATGCAATTTGATGTGGCAATAGCAGCTACAGCATAAGCTACCTGACCTTGCCCTTGCAATGACCCCAACCTTGACCTGCAGGGACACTCTCTCTAGGGATGAGAGGTATGTTATTACATGTTATTTCATTACAAGGCCCCTGCTGAGCAGCAACTGCCAAATGGACTCAATTAAGTGTTTCTTGTGATGTGGATTACTGTCTACTGGGGCGAGTTGATACTAGCAAACATATTTCATTCTCTTAAAGTTTGACTGGATATGAAAAGCATGTGCGTTACTCATTCGGTGACACTTCAGTGCATGATTTATATCTGTTTAGAAAAATCATAACATGCAGACTTTAGTTGTGCACTGCAACCTTTTCTCTCTCCTTGTCCTTCAGCATCAAAACCCTGTTATCACACTCAAGAATTATCTAGCCAGACCCAGCCTTCAAAAAAGCAAGCTTCCAAAATGAAAAATTACATCAAACAGTTTTTGCATTCTGATAATCAAACTGATGTTTCACATTGAAAATAAAGCTCAAAAATGCCGCAGACTCAACTCTGTATGCTTTTTGATTTTTTATCTCAGAAAAGTTGTATCAGTGACAAAATACTGAGCACTTATGGGGGCTGAGTTAATTTATTGTGTCTTTAAAATCAATCTTCTACATTAAAACAACAGCTGTGTAGGGCTGTTAGTAAAACTGGAGAATAGTGTCTCTCTCTCTCTAGATATATATATTCTATATTTATAAATATAAAAATTAAACCATTTTCACTGTTTTCTGTAAATAATAGTTCACTAGAAGTTGTCTTCTGAAATGTCTTTTGAAACTTGTGTAAAAATATCTAATTGGCTACAATGTACTTTAGATTAGACAACCAAAAGAAAAATGAGCAAAATAATAAGCTATTGCATGCAGAAAGAATGCAATTTGTAGGACTTTCAAGCAACAATTTTTATTTGTTTTTTTTTTATATCTCTGCATAAAATATATTTTTTCAAAATTTATGTATAGGCAAAGTATGAAAACAACTTCAGAATCTTTGTTTTTCCATCCTACTTCTTTCCATTGTATTTTTCAGCAGTAAAATTTGGAACATCTGGAACATCAAGCAATTTGCATGGAGAGAGCTGGAAAAAAGCTAGTCCCATGGAATTCAGAGGGAGTTTTGTCATTATTTGTTAAAGAGCCTCCACTTCTTTCTTTGATTTCTGTGAAGTGGGAAAAATTAGACAACATTCCTTTGGTCCTGAAGGTAAAAACAGGAAACACGTTGTAGAGGAAATAAATACATGTGACCCCTCTTTGTACATCATAAATAATTATTACAGTTTTTAAGCCATAAGTATCCTGTAAAGCAAAAATATCTTACCATTCTACCATTATTTCTTCATAAAAGAATTCTCGCAAGTTAATTATTACACACCACACTGACTAAAACAAATTTCTGCCTGAATGTCTTCTCAAGACTTTTGAAAAAAAATTTTTTCAAGTGTATTAGATGGCTGTAAACAGAGTCATAGAGCAGTTTGGGTTGGAAGGGACCTTTAAAGGTCATCTAGTCCAACCTCCCCTGCAATGAGCAGGGACATCTTCAACTACATCAGGTTGCTCAGAGCCCCCTCCAACCTGACCTTGAATGTTTCCAGGGATGGGGCATCTGCCACTTACCTGGGCAACCCATTCCAGTGCTTCACCACCCTCATTGTAAAAGATATCTTCCATATATCTAGTCCAAGTCTACCCTCTTTCAGTTTAAAACCATTACCTCTTCTCCTATATCAACAGACCCTGCTAAAAGGTCTGTCATCTTTCCTGTAGGTCCCCTTTAAGTACTGAAAGGCCACTAGAAGGTCTTCCTGGAGCCTTCTCTTCTCCAGGCTGAACAACCCCAACTCTCTCAGCCTTTCTTCATAGGAGAGGTGTTCCACCCTTCTAATCATTTTTGTGGCCCTCCTTTGGACCCACAGGTCCATGACCTTCTTGTGCTGGGGACTTCAGAGCTGGACGCAGTACTACAGGTGAGGTCTCATGAGAGCAGAGTAGAGAGGCAAAATCATCTCCCTTGACCTGCTGGCCACCATTCATGGAGAGTGGCTTGACAGCTACATCAGCCAGTTCCCTCAGGACTCTGGGATGCACCTCATCATGTCCCATAAACATGTTCAAGTTCCTCAGGTGGTCACAAACCTGATCTCTTGCAACGGGAGGGACTATGTTCCGCCAGTCCCTGCCTTGTAGTCTATCCACTCAAGAGGCATGGGAAGAGAGGTTGCCAGTGAAGACAGAGACAAAAAAGTTGTTGAGTACCTCAGTCTTCCTCTTGTGCATTGTTACCAGTTTACCAGTCACATTCGCTAGGGGGGCATACACGTCTTGAAATAGGGGCAGAGTTAAAGGAAAAAAATGTTAAAATCTGAGAAAGTTATTTATTGTTTCATGCACCTAACTTCTTTTGCCTTTTCTGAAATGCACCTAGCAGCTACTACAATTGCTGTTGTCTTTACGTCTGTTGTAAAAGAAGCAAATAATTGCTTTGCTTAGGCTTGCACAACCTCAGTCTTATACTTTGCTAGCGTAAGGACAAATTAACCCTAGTGTGCATTTTAGATATCTGTGCTTGTAATGAAAACAACTCAAAAAACCAAATGTGCACTCAAAAGGGAAATTAGTGTAACTGCTGTTAAGGGAAACAAGTGTTTAGACTCTTCGCAGTTTCAGAATAACTGTTAATTAGATAATGTATTCTGAAAGCCAGAGAGAGATATTAAGATCATCTGATTTGTCCTCCTGCATAATATGGGACTTAGGACCTTCCTGAATTAATTATTGCATAAATTAGGATGAAATACATAGAAAAACATCCTACCATGGCTAAAATATTTACTGTGATGAGGACTCCACTTATGCACTTGACAAACAATTCCCATGGGTAACTACTCTGATTAGACATGATTGTTATAAGCTAGAATTTAAGTTGAAATTTGATGTTAACTATTTTTATACTTGTTTACCATACTCATGTGAGCTCTTGTTAAATTTCTGCTTCCCATGTAGACTTTTTTACAGATAAAGAATGGTCATCAAGTTACACTTTAACCACGTACTTTAATAAGCAAATTAGATTGACCTCACTGAATCTTCATTTGTAAGGCACTTTCAAAAATCATTATAGGCATGTAAGGCACATCAAAAATCATGCTTGTGGCCTTTCTCCAGGGTTTCAGAAGTGTTTGCAATTTTCAGTAGGCACTGAAACAGTGTCAAAACCCAGAAAAGCGTGCTGTTTCTTCTGTTCATCACTCTGTTGTGTACACTACCCCAGGTTACACTAGTGTTTCTGACTATAACAATCTGTTGGAAGTTCATGAGTTAGTAAAACGTTTTGTGTATTTTAGCAACAAAGAGAGAAAAAAGATTGTTATAGTTGTAGGAGATGGTTTTAATAGTGGCCATGAAGCATGTCTTTAATCTAAAAGCCATGACAGACCTCATTGAAGCTGAAAACAGTATTAGTTGTCTGTTAACCATATAAAAAAAAAAAATGAAAAAGCAGCTAAGTTTGTTTATCATAGAATGGTTTGGGTCAGAAGAGACCTTTAAAGGTCATCTAATCCAACCCTCCTGCAATGAGCAGAGACAACTTCAACTAGATTAGGTTGCACAGAGCCCCATCCAGCCTGACCTTGAATGTTTCTAGGTGCGGGACATCTATAACCAAAGTAAGTACAGCTTTGTGAAGTAAGATAGGGAGACAACAGAAGCCTTTCTCTAAATGTCTAAGGAATCAGGAGCTAAGCTGTACCAGCTTGGAGATTTCACTCTGGAGCAACTGTAAATGCAGGAATTAGGGAAGTGATTGTCTGCAACTTTTGCCTACCTGAGAAAGAAATCCAAAAGCCCTAGAAAGCCCAACAGGTAAAGATGAGAGACCACAAATGAAACATTGAGTATCTCTCTTAGAAACTGTAGGAAAGGAAATAAGTTATTGCTGCTTCTACAGTGTTCAGAGAAACTTTTCAGGTATTTCTGTATATGAAAGGACTATAGTAAAGACACTTGATTCAAATGACTTTTTCTTCCTAAGTAAGTCCACAAGTTGTTATGTGTTAGACAATTATATAAGCTACAGGAAAACATGTTTTTCTTAATATGGTAGAATTTCTAAGGATCTCTGAAGCTTGTACAGTAATGCAGTACAAACGTGCAGTTCCTCATCTTGCACAGTTGAAGACAATAAGACAAATTAAATAAACGAGCAAGATTCTGGTCAATGGTTGCTCTGGAGTGAGAAACATGTCTTATCTCTCTTTCTGTGGTGCTTTACTAATTAGGCCACGCTGTCTTTCAGCAAGAGCAAGTATTACTAGCTGAAATGAGAACAGGACAAAAGGAAATGCTAATTTCAGTTTTTATCAGAGTAATGACACATCCTGTACTTGCAAAATATAATGAAACAGGCAAGTTTAGAGGAATATGCTGATGTTCTTTTGTTAAAGTCATGAGAATCTGAACCTGATTGCTAATCCCTAGATCCAAAAATTCCCCTTAATTGGCTGTCTAAATATAAAGTGACTATGTCTAAATGTGGAAAGATGAAAATCCAAACCTGGTTTTCTTGTCTCAAAGTGTCTTATTTACTGAGCTCTGAACTTATAATAATATTGTGAATGACTCCTTTAATGAATGTTCAACTTTATTTACTGAAACATTTTTGTGTTTTCACATTTTTGTAAGCCAAGGTTCTGTAACTATGTATTTTTCATTTTTATTTAGAAAAAATGTAGCTAGTTTGCACAAAAATCTATACTATACTTCCTTTCACTGTAATACATTTTTTTTAAATTTGCTAGGTATAAAAAAAAACTGTATGTAAGTATAAACTGCCTCCCTGATAACTAGTCTTGGGACTTTTTCTCAGTATATTTGTTGGCACCTGCTGATTTGATGGTCATGATGCGTCACATTGCAAACTCCATCTAGTTTCATAAACAGTCATATTGTCTTTGTGAAACTTGAAACCTCTAACTAAAATATTTGCTAGATGTTGTTCAGAGAAGACAGGATGTGGAGGGGGTGTGTCTGTGCTAATTCTTGGAGTACTGAGGAAAAATGGAGGTTGAGCAACTCTCACTGGTTTCAATTCTCACTTGATATTTGTTGCCACCTTGCAATAAGCTACAAAGCCAACAAATGAAGGGGCTTGTTTCATCTTAATCTATAGATTGTGTTGGACAAGACTGGATCAAGATTGAAATCTAGTTTTTCTGATACATAAAGATTTAATGAACTGCTTAGATGTGTGTCCCTCAGTCATTTTTTTTACTATCTAGTATGAAGTTCATCAATATAAATCAGTGACGTTAATACAACTACAGTCATTTTCGTAAGGCATCATTGTAAGACACTGCAAAAACATAGCAAACAATGATTTTGTTTGCCTAGAATTATATTTATAAGGGATGAAATATGGGCTGTTTAATCTGCCTATTCTTTTGTCAGCAGTTACTGTTCCATGTTTCCACATTCAATTTCAGTGAATATATTAATTCAAATTTGATTGTTTCAATAGATTAAATAAGGGATCTTTACAACTTCCCTCTTCATGAGAATTACACATGAAGATATCGGTGTAAACATTAGATTTTATTATGAAGTTGCCCACAGAATGCTCATTAATGTTTTTCTAATTTAGTATTAACACTATTACCATATTAATGATGCATTCTCTTGTAGCTTAGGAGATAGAAGGTAAGACTGTCTTAGTATTGTTTCCATCAGGATAGAGGTTGCATAGTGATCAGCCATTATATCCACTCATATCTTTGAGGAGTAAAGTGTAATCAGAAGAAAAGTGGAGGAACGAAGGGCACTAAGAAATGTGTAGGGAAGCATGATCCAGAAGAAAAAAGCTGAGGGAAATTGTGACTACTCTAATTAAAGTTGTAGTGTTACAGGGAATATAAGGATAAAGACAAGAAGCACAATGTATGACAGGTATAGGAAGCTGATGGCAAGGGCAAGCAAAACACAAAATAGAGTGCACAAGTGAAAGCACGTGTGAGAGGAAACTGTGAGGAACTGCTGGATATAGGCATACCCATAAGAAAGGAGGAGTAGGAAAAAGTTATATTGCTTACACTACACAATACAAAAGAGTTAGTGGAGTCCTAGTCCCAGGGGTAAGGGATAAGTATCTAATTGAATAAATATTATGTATATCACCTAAAACTTTGGTCTTCTGATAATTTTAAAATCATATATGCATAGTACAGATCTACCTAATACCATTACATTGCTTTTAAAAAATTCTGTGATTCTCATAAGGTTGGAAACTTGTGATTTCTGAAAACTTGGGGTTAGGTATGTTGTTGGTTTTTTTTTTTCTGTGGTAATGCCTCCTTTAATAAATATTGATTATTTATCAGTGTATGGAAGATTAAAGGAAAACTAGCAGTATCAGCATAGACACTACTTTCTTTCCAAGCCAATTACAAAGAAGAATAGAATCTGGATGGTGGATGGTATTTCTTCAAGGAATGGAAGAATGAGCATTCTTTAAAGATGCTGTTGATCTCATTTACCAGAAGATCACCTAAATGTATCATTTAGGAACAGCAAAGGTCAGTTCTGAAGCACTTACCTTCTCAGTCTTTTTTTTTTTTTTTTTTTTTTTTTTTTTTTTTTTTTTGCTCTACCTCCTTTCCCCAAGGGCAACAGCCATTTTGGCATACTTACCCCAGGAACTTCTAGGTACTTCGTGTTACGAATATTTTCATCAAGATGATATAGCACATCTTGCAGAATGCCATAGACAAGGTATGATTATTAATAATTCCGTAAAGAGATTTTGTAAAAATATTGGGAACACTTTTGTATTAGGAAAACCAAACAAACTTGAAAACATACGGAATATCTCTGTTTGCAAATGCTTTAGTTAAGAACATTGTGCTGCATGTGTCAAACAATATGATTATTTTAGACTTCTATAGATTTTTAGTGAATATATGATTTTCAGGTTGGGTGAGGGAGGATGACTGCAGAAATAGCATTTTTCTTCAGGGATGGATGGAGGAATTAACTTGAGTTTTCTCTGATAAGGGCTCTGCTTGTAAAGTCACGGTGCCTGTTTGACACACGGTTTACTTGCTTTCTGTCTGCCTGTCTTTAGTTTTGCAGACAAGAGAAAAAATTACAACTAACTGCTACAAGTTTAAAATAAAAGATGGCTCTTTTATTACATTGCGGAGTCGCTGGTTCAGTTTCATGAACCCTTGGACCAAAGAAGTAGAATATATTGTCTCAACAAACACAATTGTTTCGTAAGTATTTTTCCCTTAGTGGATGTATGTAAATGCTGATTGCTTTGCCGCCTTTTCCCTGTTCCCACTCAAACCCTGAAGTGGGGCTTTGAGCA
>KZ505637.1:1122064-1245210 GCA_002844005.1 Limosa lapponica baueri
TTTTTTTTTTTTTTTTTATTGTGCATTTACGTCCTTCAATTATTTAGTAGTTGCATACTTTGAGCAGTGAAGAAAAATTGGTGTCAATAAATACCAGCTGGAGAGGTGCTTCCTTTTGCCCAATAAAGCAATTGAGAAGTCATATAGGTTACGACATCAGCATTGAAGATTTCAGTTCTACACCCTGACCCTTCACAAATTCTTTCTGTGGACAGCCTGTTTTCCACCAAAGTGGAAAAAGTTGCAGCATATTGGCAGCTGCTGAATTGAGTGCAGCATACTTACATTCAGTGCTGTGATATAGTCTATGTTTCAGTTTTTTGCTTCTTAAAAAATAACCTGATGAAGTTTAAATTATAACATGGTTTATTCCAGCAGCTAGAGATTGCAGAATATGCATCTAAAATGATATAAATATGATAGATACCCTCCTCCTACAAAATGTTGTTGCCCTTTAACTTAGTAACAAATCACACCATATGTATTTAATACAAATATATATATTAAAACCTGTCATGTGAAAAATAGGCTACTATCTGTTCTGTTACTTTTAAGTTTTCTTAAAACTTTGTTGAAGAACTTTCTCATCATGATTTCTTGGATTTTGCTGAGTTTTATTATTGACACCACTCTACGGGAACACCAAGAATTTTTAGGAATCAGTGCTATTATTCTGATAATATTTATAAAACATAGAGCTTTGTTACAAAATATAAGCCTACTGAGAATTAAATTCAGTCAAAGTTCATTATAAAATTATCAACATGGATGAAGCAGAAAGATTTTGTTTCATTATAGAAGGTCACCTATATAGCTTTTTTACAAGCTAAAAAAGACAACCAGGTCAACCAACAAAAAAGTGATGGAAAGCATTACACTATCGTTCCCTGCACAGTCATCACAGTCATCCCAAAGGCAGGAGTCTGTTGCCTAGCAATTCTGACAGATGATTTACACTTTCCCGGGTGTCACACATACCATGAAGTCCAATAAAAAATCTCAGGACAGTACATTTTCTAATGTCAGAAGTGGTATATTTTGCAGGCACACTATATTGTTGCTTGGAAGGGCTCATATTTAATTTTGCAAGCAAAGTTGTTTTCCTCTTGGGCAAGCTCTTTCCTCTTTTCTACTTCTTCATTCAATCTGCCTTAAATAATAATGTTTTGTGTTTTTTCCCTGATATCCCCATTTTCATGATCTTTAAAAGAAAAGAAAGCTTCTTTTGGTGTACCCCTTAGAATTACATTGACCAGTAACACCATGTTATGAATTTTGAAAACACTGTCAGTCAGAATTGGTTTCATTTACCAATTTAAAACAAATTCTGTTTCAAAGCACTTTGCCTGCCATCCAAGGTAATTGGAAAGCCAGTTTGAAAAATCTTCTAATGTGCTTTTTAAAATTGACCAAGTCTGCAGACGCAGCTTCTTAAACAAAATATAATTAATTTCTATCTGTCTAAGCTGATCAGTGCAGGCTGACAGTCCCTCTGTATTCTTTGTATTAATGCATGTGAATTTTTTTCAACAGACTACACTTCCCTTTCATCTCCCTCTTTTCCTTGTGTAAATTGGCACTTTCTGTCTTCTAGGAATCTCATTACCATGTACTGATTCTCCATTGCTTCATAATAAAGGTGCCCAACTGATGTACCAAAAGAACTGTAAATATATATTTTTCTCTACCAAAGTTATTTTCCATATAAGCTTTATGGTTACAGTGGTTCTAACATGTCAGTAGTTATCTGAATTATCCTAGGAAGGAGGGGTAGAGGCGCCCTCTACATCAAGAGTAGGGTAGGCTGTGAAGAGCTGTCTCTGAAGAATAGCCACAAGCAGGTTGAAAGCCTATGGGTAAGAATAAGAGACTAAGGCAACAAAGGGAATCTTGTGGTTGGTGTCTACTATAGGTCACCCAACCAAGGGGAGCCTATTCATGAGGCCTTCTTCCTCCAGCTATAGGAATCATCGTGATCACAGGCTCGCATCCTGTTGGGGGACTTCAGCCACCCCAATATCTGCTGAAAAAGCAGCACAGCAAGCTGTAGGTAATCCAGGAGACTCAAGGATTGCATCAAAGATAGCTTTTTAAGGCAGGTAACAGACAGCCCCACCAGAGGGGATGTGATACCAGACCTGATGGTCACCAAGGCAAACAATATTGGCAGATTATTATTTTTACCTGGAGTTTGTGCGAACATCAAGATATTTTGTTCAGGCTGCAGTGTGTCCTACTGTATGAAGGTGAAAAGTGGCAGTGATCAAGTCGTAGACAATGAATGTTTGAAGAAAATCAATAGTCTGATTAAAAAAAGAAAGCTCAAGAGTCTTCTAACCCTAAAAAGTTGATTTGTTACTTCACTATATCTCATTGAAAGAGCAAACAATATTAGTCTTTAGATTTACCAGGTGCATTATTCCTTGTGTAGTTTCAAAGGTATCGGCAGTAATGAGAAAGAACATCTTTAGGTTAGCCCTTGTTTTCTCCTAATGCATATCAGTTAGATCTGTGGGGAGAAATATTCTATGCTGTATCATGCAGGTGAGCTATAAAACCTGCAAGAATAGGGGACTTCTTTGCACTATTTCTGTCCCTGAAGATTAGATTGAAAAAATCTTCGTTTCAGATATTTAAAAAATGTACTGTTCCCAAAGAGACAATGCGAGTAAAAAGAATCTTACAGACAGTACAGAAAGGAAGATTAGAAGTAAATGTGTGTGTAAGCTTGTATTTGGGAAGGAAAATAATTTTAATTGCTAAATATTAAATTAAAAGAAAAAAGCATTTAAATATTTATTTAAAGTACCAAATGGATGACAAAGGCAAATAATGGCTTGTAAACTGAAAGAGCAAAAGTAAGATGTCAGCTATATCTAGCTAGAGTTTCTAATAAAAAGGGATAACGGTGGCAGGGCATTTCAGGCAATAATATCTGAATAATTGCTGAAAAAATATTTTGGGAAAGTTTCCAAACTGTAAAGCAGAATACACTGGGACAAGGACAGAGTAGGCAGGGTTTTATTGCAAAGTATAGGCAGCTCCTGTACTAGCAGTGGACTTTTGCTGATAAACCTCTGTGGACCCTTTCAAGGAGGCAGGTTTCTGGGACTCAGTCCAACAAAGCACTTATTTTGGATTTAACTTTAAACATGCAAGTCAACATGCTAGACTTAATTCATATAAAAGCATTGACTGAATATAACGTTTATCATGACATAGTCTGATAGCTCTTGGTTTCAAGGAGATCGTCCTTTGTCTTCAAGCCCTTAATAAATTTATACTGCTGCAAATCATTAAATTCTGACTCCATTGCCTTGATACACAATGAGTAAGTGTATATTGGCTATAGCCCAAAACCTCAGAGTATTTAAATACCTACTTCATTTGAACAGTATGAGCAGTCCTGGTCCCCAGTATCAAGGGAGATACATTACCAATAGAAAAAAGTAGATAAAAGAGCAGTAAACTTGACGAGAGTTATGTTTTCATGTATAGAGAAACTAGGCAGATGAAGAATGTGTATTTTGGAAAAGAGATGACAGAAGAGTATGATAGATGTTCATAAAATCCAGAGACGAATGATGATTCTCTGTCTCTTTTTTTTTTTTTAATAATGGAAGAGATACAAGGCCCCAATTAAATTACCAGCAGCATATTTAAAACAAGTATTATGTGCACACTGTCCTTAATATAATTGTGGGGACTTTTAACAATAGGATCTACTGAATTTTATTGATCTAAATACTGGCTCTGGTTTGATCCTTATTGCCAGAAATGGAGAAAGTGATTAACACTCTGTATTTGCCTGACCATATAGCCTTTTCATAAGCACTGGCTCCTGGCCGCTGAGAGTGTTCTCAGCTGGGCAGATCTTCAGTTTTGTTGATCTTTTGTTGCTCTTTTTACTCTAGCATCAACATGTACACCAAGAGTTTTGAGGACCTGGCCCAACGTTGTGAAATTAAGAAAGCACAATACAGCTGGAAGCAGTGTACCAAGGATAATAAAACTCAACATATATTTTAACAACTGGCATAGCATTTGTTTACACAAACATGAATCAAGAGGATGTTTTTAAGTCCATAGAGTTACTTACAAGTTAACACACTCTAAGGGAGCAATATAGCACAGTTGGCTGGAATTTTAAAATATTTTTGGTGTCTGATCTTCTGCTTACTGCAATAAAAAGAGAACTTTGTAAGAAATTATCTTTTTATCAAAGCAACCGAGGAAGAAGTACAAGAAAATCCCAACCAACTAAAGAAAAAAAACCACCACCCTCGACAAACCAAAAAATAGTATGAAAACTGTAAGCAGTTAAAACCATTGTTCAAGACCAGAGAAAATTAAACTACACAATAAAACAAGCTACTTATTGTGATTGAGAAATCAAAGCAATTCCAATGAAGATAAAAAACTAAACAAGATCAAACAAATTAAAAATATGAAAAACATGAAATGTAAAAAATATTTAATATTCCCTTAAAGCCTATACATGTATTTAATGCTGAGTAGTTAATAATAACAATTGCAAATTAAAATACTGTATTTCTATTCCATGTTAACTTAGCTTGGAAACAAACACACTCGTGACTGGGGAAGCTTCGCATAATTCTAGGTGTGCTGCTTTAAGGGAAAAAGCACACATTTTTCATGCAGGATAGTCTCTGTTGATGAAATTAATACAGTGTACTGTATTACAGCGTATTGAAATGAGCTTTTGGGCAAGTGGTAACCTAAGTTAAAGATGGCTCAATGAGAAATAATTTTTAAAATGACATTTGAAATGGAATTTGTTATAAAGTCTATGGGGTGATTTGGAGTCATCAATATGACCCACCACATAACCAAGTAATGAATTTCTTCGTGTGTCTTAGTCTCTGAAGAGAAACACATCCAAGGAATATGTCTTATCTACCTAAAGTTTCCCTAGAGACAGCTCTTTGTGTGCAAGCACTACTATTTGCCATAGAATTATCTAGGAACCTCCAGTTGAAGACATTAATAAACCACGGTGCTATTTCAGAAAGACAATTCCGTTTTGGTTTCATTTTAATTAGCTGGAATAAGATTAAATCCCTATGGGAGAATCAGAGTAAAGGGAAAGGGCAAGGCAAAGAGATGGTCAAGATTAGCTTTTTATGCAACAGCAAGGTGAAGCAATATCAGAATATACTTCCACTATCAAAAATACCTGCTAAAGTGAAAATTGAGCATTGCTGTCCTTAAAATATGGAAGGTTCTGCAGCCTCTGTGAGGGCATCTCTTTGAAGAAATAGGCTCAAAGCTCCTAAATAATTTTTGTGACCTCAGAGAACTATTTCCTATGAGTTTCAATGAAAGTCAGAAACCATCATCTACTCCTTAGTGGCATAGAACTACATTTGCAGTATATAAGCTTTGGACTGTATTTCTGTTATTGGTAGAGTATTTTTAGATGCTTCCGAAATGAAAAGTTAAGCAGGGAAAACATAAATTTTACAGTTAAGTAACAGTTCTAACTCCTTTTCATTCAAATTTTTAGTTAGTTTACAACCCAAGTAGCACATCTACTCACCTTTTTTTATGTTTTTTGGGGATTTGGTTTTATGACCCTTTCTTCAAGGAGTCTGCATTGCACCAGTCCTCCAGAAAAGTCCAATAAGGTGCTGTGCTCATTGGAAATTGTTCCACAGTTCTAGTACACTACCCTGAAGTGTTAAATGAAATCCAATTACATGTCATTCAAATTCATTTATTTGAGATCCTCTCATATCATTGATATGGAGATAATAAATAATAGATTAACTATGTTTTTGCTATTGGGGAGTCTACATCTTTGACATCTTATTTGAATACCAAGTTTGCTGCAACTAAAAATGACAAGAATCATACAGAACTCTCCACACAGAATATAAAGTCCTTTAAAACCATGCCTGGCAAAAAACCTCAAACCTGAAATGAAAACTTCAGCAAATCAGGCTTTAGTATGAATGTGGTCAAAGCAATGTGGCATCCATTTGGAGAAGAGCATCTGATTCAGTCCAGTAGAGGAACTCATTTAATGAATGTTGAGGATACAAGACTATCTAGAGCCCAGATAAAGCAGGAATCCTGCATAGCCCTTATTCAGTTAGAAATCCTGAAATTGGCTAGTTCAACCCAAGAATTGAGGAAGGATAGGCAGGCACCTTGCTCTTTACAAGGTTTTGCCAGACTGGAATACCAATTATTCCACCCACTACACCGGCCCTAGCAATAGTAAGAGCCCTATGACTTTCTGCTGTCTTCAAGAAATGCATGCTTTCATATGTCTATTTTTTTCTCACATATAATTTGCATTTCCTTGTGTCAAAGTGAGAGGATTAAGTCCCACATGTGCTAATTTTAATATCTTTGTTCTTTTCTTCTTCGTGTAAGCAATGAAGAGCTCCTCTGGGCATTAGAGTTAAAAATCAATTCCTCTGAAATAATTTTAATTTCTCTGCATTTATCATGAAATAAATGAAGCAGAATTTGTCTCGTTTGTCTCATATACACAGCAATTAGACAATCATGAAAGTGCGTTTATGAGATTTTTCCAAATTTATTCCCAATAAATATAAGTCACATCTGGGGATAACTGACCTGCATATTTTCAAAACTGAAGCACTGAAATATCTGCTAATTCCACCAGTTAATATCTAAACAACATGTAGTAATATCCAATGTATTTCTCTAGTCTTTCTTTATAATATATTTTGTTCGGTGATGTTAATTTTTAAAACATCAGTAATTGTAGACCATTTATCTTATATTAGGCCTTATTTCTCTCAGGAGCATGGATAGTCATTTCTGCCCCCTAAAGAGATCCTGATTCCACTGGGAAATGTCAGAAATAATTAAGAAGACTTCTACATTGCAGTGATAGAGTAGAAATCTATGTTCTGAAATGTAAAACACAGTTAAAATCAGGTGACAGATTCCTTGATATTTACAGTTGGATATGACGTCAGCCAGAAGGGTAGTCCTGATTGATTTTAATGGCAAGCAGCTGAGCATACTTATTGATTTTAGAGACTAGTTATTTCACAAATGGCAAAGACCATTAATACACTAAAATCATAGCACTGATGATGTGGAGAACAAAATGTGACTTTGCATTTAAATCCCTTCCTTTCGGGTAAAATGCGAAGTTCTCTGAATTGGAACGTACTCCCTGATGAAGCTCTGTGAGCATCATTATTATTTCTTTTCGTTTATTACAAGGCAAGATCTCAAAATTGATCAAAATTAAAGGAGGTTTTGCTAAGATCTCATAAATTAATTTTTGTATCAATAGATTAAAAGTTTGATAAGGAACAACAAAATAGAATTTAATAATTTTTTATAGGCTGCTATATTTAAGGTTTAATGAAATCACTAGGAAATGGAAATCATAATGAAATAGATTTTCACTGAGAGTTACTGTAGTCTTTCTAAAATGGTCCTAGAAAGTCTTCCATTTCCATTTTGACTAAGCAGATAGAATAAAAAAAAAATAATAGTAAAAAGCAGAGAAAAGGAAAACAGGCAGGAAATACAGAGCAAAAAAAGGTAAGGAAATTAAGATTATAAGAAACAAGGATGAAGAATGAACAGCGTTTCTTTCTGACTCCTCATCTTCCTTCTTATCAATGCAGTTTAGATCACTTTCTTGTTAACTCAAAGTACAGTGAAGATCTTCCGACATTTTTAGGAGAGGACAATGGGTTTTTTTTGTCATAGCTTTCATTTCATGATATTTTTTCACTTTCAAAAAGCCCATGCAAGAGATGAAATGAAAATTGAAATTTCTACATCTTGCCAATATTCCATGTACAATAATTTTGAGTTTTCAGTAACTTGTGTGCTTTTATCGGGCTGACCTCAATTCTGTTCCTTACCAGTACCAGCAGACCACACCAGAAAATCAAATTCATACATCCATAAGGTCAGAATAAGTATATGCAGTTTTCTTTGCTAAGTCATATGTTAGCCTATTTGAGAATATATGAATGTGACAGCTTTTCACTCAGCAGGACTCAGTCAGTTCTGTATTTTTAAACAAACTCGTGTCATTAAATGAATAATATATTTCATGTTCTGCATGAAGCAACAAGTGACCATCAATTTGAGAACCTATGCTCTTTGACAGAATCTCTGGTCAGAAAACTAATATCCTTTTCTATCAGCTCAGAAGATAAATTCTCCTTTTACAGTTAAACAAATTTTTGTCATCTATCAAATTTTCTGTAAACGAAAATAGGATTGTCTCCAATTTTTATCACTTGTATTTAGGTTTATAGAATTATACATCATTTCTTAAGAACATAGGTAACTCTGGTTTCAGAGTTAGGATAGATACCAACATTAATCTCTGCAGGAAAGGATCATACATTTTAGGGAGACACAAAATTGCAACTTTATATTTATACAGAAAATATTCTCTATCAGACATTAGCTCCTATAGAGGGAAGTAGACATTGGTCTACCATCAGATTCAGGAGCCCCACAGTCTAACTCCAAAGTGTTGTTTTATACAGTTGGCATTCTGAACCAACAGTCAGTTTCTTTTCTAAGGGTGTGAACAGAATCTTTGTTTCCACATGGTAAATCACTTATTGTGGGCCAAGAGCTGCTGAATGTGATGCATTATATTTGTTTAAGTTAACACCATTAGGATGCCTAGCAGAGAGTAGTGGTGTGGCCAGCTTAGGCTGGCTTTAAGTAATCTATCAAACAAGCAGCAGATGTATGGTAACAGATGTCAAAGTTCCAATTTTGGGTACAGAGAACTGTATCTTCCATTGTAATTATAGTCATAACTAATATGGAACCACTGGCTCCAGTCGAGCTCTGCCACAATTCCTGTATATCAACTTATTGGTACGCATATGAAGCTAGGAGTCTGTAAATAAATATAAATTTTATGTATCAGACCACTTGAGAGAGATGGTCAATACTGATATTTAAGAATTCTGAACCCATTAGGCCATACTATTAAATTGAATAACATATTTTCTCAATAATTAGTAAAATACATATTGTCGTCAGCATGTATGTGTGTATAATAGGTTTCCTCCATCATCAAGTCCAGTGAAGTCAAAGCAGTTAAACCAGCACATAGCATCCTGAGGTTGCAAGAACAGCTGTTAGGAGAGGTCAGAGCTTCTCCTGAATTTTACAAGGAGGCAGCATGTGTGCTGTTACCTCTTGTCCTTTGTGGCAAGTTCAAGTTCTAGGGGAATCTAAAAACCCTGTACCAGTAGTACTCACAGAGGTATTTTGGTAACTGCAGGAAGTTCTGGCTGTTGCCCTCTTTGACATATCTTTGAAGAAGCCATGTGTTGCTCATAGACAGTTAATGTTCAGGTGTCAGGAAATACCCATTCTGGGAACAGCATCTGAATGTAGAGTCACCTTTTCCAGAAAAATTAGATATTCAGAAAAAGTTTTGTGTAAGGACTAGAGCATAACATTAGACAGGCATGCACTCTAGGGAAGTAAAAAATAAGCTAGATGGTAACTAAAAAGACAGTAGTATAACCTACATTAGAGAGAAAACTTGAAAATCATGGCTGCTTTATAGTCTTCCCAGTGGCCATGAATATGTTAGAAAATACAGCTGGAAAAAGAATTTTCTCTTTCACTCTAAGGGTTTTTATGGCAAGAGAAATAAGATAGAAATACCTTTAATCATGACAAGGAAAGAAAAACAGTGACCTTAGTAAGAAACAAAGGGCCAGATTCTGGTCTGGTATAAATCAGACATTGGATGCCTGGCCTGGGGCATCCTGTGTCATATGAGAGAGCTTGCACAGTGTACAGCTCTCCCTTATTCCCACTGCATTTCCATGCAACCCCAACTGTAGTTCTGTGGGGTGTTTTATTCCAGATTCCAAGCTTTTGAATGCTGAAGTCATACTAGACAGAGCAAATCTTGTTTCATCAGGTTTTGTGTGACAAAAATAGACTCTATTTCAAAATGTAGCTGGCCAAAGCAAAACTTTTTTACTACCTGCGGCCAATGTGAGTATCTCCCCCTGCTAGCACAGCATAAAGTATGGTAAAAGCCAAAAAAATCTATGGAGGTGGAAGAGAGCAGAAATCTTATGCCACAAACCTGTTTTTTTTGATTTATTTGATTTCACCTTCACAAAGACAGCAAACAACAACTATTGTTTTACACCAAGGCATCGCAAACTGATTGCAGTAGTCTGTAAGAAACAATAACTGATTTCAATAATTAATTCCTTCTGAGTAAAGCAATGTTGCTGTTTATGCACTCTTCCTAAGGCCAAGTAAAAAAGAACTTTAAGCTAGGAGTGTATAAACAGTAACATTACTTTAGGGAGCAGAAGTCCCCTAACATACTGTTGATTTGGGAAAGGCTTTTTTTTTGCCCCCAGGCTATAACAATTTTATTTTATATTCTCTTATGTTGCCTTAGGATGACCCCAAGATTCTCTCAGATTTATAAAACAAAGGAAACAAAGTAGTGAATTAGCTGTTTTGACAGCAGAGAAAGAGCCACAGAATTTAAAAATACAGTTTCTACCAAGTTGATCAAAATTCTTCTAAATGTTGAAATATACTTCAAATAAAAAAACCCTAAAATTCAAGTGAGAACAGAAATGAAAACATTCTGTGTGGAATTTCTTTTGTTTATTGTCTTTTTTCATGGCACTAGAGTTGTCTTTCTATGTATTGTTCTCTCGGCATATTAAGTACAGAACAAAAAGCAACTTCCCATTATAAATGTTATAACTTCTTTGTTGAACTTTCCCTGGTAGTGACAGTGATACCCATTACACATGGCCTGCCATGGGTCTACCAAGCAAAATTCTCACAAACATTACTTTTTTTTTAAAGATTATGTTGTTTATAACATAAACTCTGCCAAATCCTTATCAGGGGCTAGCCCATTTCACACCGAAAATGATTTTGCTATCACATGCTCAGCTTTCTTGTATCTTGACTGTGTCACAGTCCCTGTTTCTCACTTGCCTAGAATTTATTGCTTAAATCTGCTATAATATCAAAGTTTTATTATTAGTTTTACTCCTGTAAAAATGGTATAACATAAAATAAAGCAACTCCTCATTATTCACATATATCCCACATTAACTTCATGCAGGTACAGAACTTGACCTTGTGTGACTCCACTGGTCCCTTGGTGATCAGGTTCCTGCTGTATAGATCAGAATAAAAGCAAAACTAGACCAGATGTTTTTACTATTAGATAGATTAGTCCAAAACTAAAATTAGGAAAACATACAGCATCTGATTTACTATCAGTATATGATCTGTTACTGCATAGGGAGCAATGGATAGCAGGGCAGAGGCAAATGGCAATTTATTAATGCGGGCATGGGAGTTCCATACCCTCACCCCTGACTGCTCTAAAAATGCTGAACGGAGGGCCCCAGTCTGGTGATGAAAGCTGTTTTTTGATAATAAAAGCTCAGTAAAAACAACATGAAATCATTTTAAAGTGGTGCATGAGAAAGTATTGGCAGAAACACTTATCCCCACAAAAATTGCTTGTCTACAGATATATATATAAACACATATAATTTCTAACTTTGCTTTGAGTGTTTCCTTGAAAAATTTAATTTTTCTGAAGTATTGTGGTGAGCACCAGACAGTAACATCCCTATGATTCTGTTCTTGGTTAACAAGACCCTTCTTTTACACTATGCAAATTGTGTTTGATAAGAACTTTGGATAAAAAAATAAATTTTTAATAGAGTATTCCAATTTTGGTATAACTAAATTACAGCATGAAAATTTCATGCTCTGAGGCAGGCTATTGCGAAGTTTTGGGAATATAGGAGATTTTGTCACAACCTGCATATTAAAAAATCCTTACATTCGTATAGCAACTGCAATAAAAAATTCTCAGGATGTCTTCACAAAACTTAATCAAGCTCCCCAGGATTCTGTGAGATGGGCAAAGATGAGCATTAGAGTTGTTTAAAGCCTTTCAACCAAATATTTTATCCACCTAAAAAGTAGATTTAGATGGACTGATGCTGTTTGTGGATTCAAGCTCAGTTCATCTAATTGCCTCTGCTGAAAACTGTGTGTGTATGAGAAACTGTGTATTGTGGGACTGTTTCCAAAAAGTTGGATTTTAAAGAAAAATATACAAAATTAAATGAAACTGTCATTGGTTTTGAATAAAATGAATCTGAAGAATTTTTATTGCATCAGGGAAACTACAAGAAACATAAATGGTTGTAAATAATTATTTTAACTGTCCAATTTGATGACTGAAGTAAAAAAAAAAGGAACAGCCATGTGCTTTAAACATCATTTCTGGTTTGTGCATAAGCTAACTGAAGCCTTACATGTGATTTTGTGACATGGCCAGTCAGGGGCAAAGTGAAGGGTGAAATTAAGCTTTCCTTTAGTAATCTGCTGGTTGGTTTCCTATCGACTCAGAAAGGACTACATCCTTCACAGCAGCAAGTATTGGGTCCTGAATATCTAGCTCTTTTTTCTTTAATTTCCTTTAGGGCACAGCAATATCAAAGTCATTTTCTGTCAGCGTTAGGTGGCTGCTGAATCATGTTTTTGATTATAGCGGTGACATGAGCTGTCTATATACCGTCTCAGGCAAATCACTGTTTTATTAATCATTCTTCCAGTATGGAGGGAGCGCAGACCTGTTTATACTCTAGCCAAACAGTTTTATTTCTCTGGTATCTGGGTTAAACAGCCGATCACAATAAGGGTTGCCAGGAAGCAGCAATGCTTATAGCAAGTACCGCAAGGTAACTTCAAAATGCACACTTAAGGACTCCGCAAGCTGGTGTTTAAAATCTGTCCTAGAGCAGATGGGAAACATTCTCTCAGGAGTACATGTTCACTTCTGAAAGTATGCTAAGCATTCCCAAGTGCTACTTCTGCTGGGACTCTGTCTGCTTTAGAGAAAAAAAAAAAACCACAACCAACTAAATGGAGACTTTTGCTTTGCAGTTATACCTCCACTTTGTGGTCATCTGCCTATATATATGCTCCTGCATATTTGAAGCAGTTCAACATATGTGAGCACTGCTGTGCTCTACACTGTGCACTTACCTACAGCCTTGCTGGTCTTGGTGAAATGAGGGGTCTCCAAAGAGGTGCAGCAGTCACCATGTGTACCCTGGCAAGCCATCTGTTTCAAACCACTTCTGTAGACGAGCTATTTATTTCCGTATGTGATATAGGGTATATACTGTTTGTTGCTGTTTTCTTTCAGACATGCTTCCACTGGAAAGGGAGAAGAGCTACCTTTGGAGAGAGTTAAGGTAAGAAAGAAGCTGATGAATCAGTTTTCCATTTGCCTCCATCAGTATTCCTCTCATACTCTCTGTCCCACCAAACCTGCAAACTGGCAGTAATATCACTGTAACTCCCAGCTTGCGGACTCACCTAATCTATCTCTGGGTCCCTTCATCTACTTGTAATCAGAGCTCACCGTGTTCTATTTCTAATCACATTCACTGAAAAATTTGAAGTTCATTATATCTCTATAAGATTATGTCCAAATTTTACCCATATTTAATCTAACATAAATATGCATGTTCATGTGTGCATAAATGCAATATGCATTCTTACTGCAACACAATATGCAGTGAGAACATTCTACATCTGGTTAAATCTAAGGAATTTAAAGAATCATAAATATTAGATGTGAGCAATATATTAGCATAAATATTAGAAAGATTTTTGCCATTTGCAAAGCTACAGCAATAAGTGTTTCAGAAATACAGAATAGTACATTGAAGGTTTGAGGAGTTGGAGAGGCTACTTAAGGAGATGCTGTGTGTTCATTGAAAATGAACTAATGAGCAATGCATTTTCTTCCTGTGAAAACCAACTGTTCCTGTTATTACTGCTCCCATCTACTGCGCTGCAGCCTCACCTTTGCACACCTTTGGAAGTTTAAACAAGGATTAGACAGAGAACTAGAAAGGGACTTTCTGCTGTTGATGCTGGCTGCTCGTATTTTAAGTGAAGATTCCAACTGATATTCCTTAACTGAGAGACTCAAATTAAGGAGATTTGCTGACTGTTAAAGTTCCATTTCCACATCAGAGGGAGAAGCAGTGTGACACGCTCTGCATCACAGCGGTGCAGTTTTGGCCAAGCTCCAAGTGAGCAAGGGCTGACTTAGATCTCAGTGGGTGGTGACCATTACGCATTTGGGGGAGGCTATTTAAAACTGGCATGTGAACTAGTTCTATCAGAGAGGAGAAAGTACAGGTAGTAAAGTCACCCTGTGACATCTGCCCTCCTGCTGCGGGTTAACATACAGAAATGGAGCTATCTGAAGCACAGAGCCATTCACAAGAGGGAAATCAAACAAAACAAATTGGAGATAATTTGATGTTGTTAAAATCAGAACTGTTGCACCAAGAATTCCTATGAAGCAGGAGCTGTAAAGGGCTTCTGCTGTGACTAAGCATTTGGCAAAACAATGAGATCATTGCAGACCACGCCAGAATGATTATTCCTACCCTTCAAACTGATTGAGAATATAAAGTAAGCATTTTCACAGACAGTCCTGAAAATGATGACCATTTCTAGTTAAATGGAAATCCTGAAGTCAAATTTGCCTTAGATTTCCAGTTCACTAGCAAAAACAAACCTTGACACAACTGGTAGCAGGTGAAATATGTTTTAAATATAAAAGTTCATCACTGTATAATGCCTAGAATCATCGTTCAATACAGAGCCTCTCTGTTGTCAACAACAGGATACAGTTCGAGAAAGTGTTATGGCTTCAGTGATGGGGTCAAAATAAAATATTTCTTAATCCAGTTGCCATAGAACATTTTAAAAGACAGAAAACACTCGAAGTCAAAAAGGTATAAAATAAGCATTTTTTAATGTATTGTAATGTTCACTAACATGTACTCCGCATTTTTTTGAAGTTACTATGAACTAACTATGAAGTAACCCGGTTAACTCAGATACTACTCTGTAGCAGCTAGACACTAAGAAAAATAACATTGTAAGACAAACTACTGATGATAGCTGATATTAACCATTAAGGGGAAATCTTTTGTTACACTTTTAAGTAGTTCAACAAACAGTAGAAGTACCATTTTCTTATCAGTACTTCCCAGAGTTGTAACATTATTACTTAAAAAAAATGTACCCAACTTTGCCATAAAAATCTGAGCTAAAATGAAACCAGCTGAACACTTTTATCTTAAAGGACTCCAAGCTCAGGAACTGTAGGTGATAACTGCAACATTCACAAGTATTACCTTAAAGCAATTGGAGATGAGGAAATCATCTGTGGGGCAAATTGAATTAATACTTAATTAATGGTAGAGATTCCCGTGAAAGAATAAAAAGTATAACAAATTACAAGAAATTACAATCAAAAAATTCTGTAATATATAGGTTCTCACAAAAGAATGTCTTGGAGCAGCCACATTTTCTCTATGAAGATAACAGGTACCAGGTAAGGCTATTGGTAGTAATAATGCAACAAAATGTGAATTTGGCTAGCTACCATATGCACTAATAGACACCATAACATTAATCTAGTAACAGACAGCTATTTCAAAAGTAAAGATATTGTAAAAAGCTGAATGCCAATGGCAGTACATTAGTACAAATATAGACTCTCATTTTTCTGCTGAAAATCTCAGCAAATAATGTAAAAATTTAATGACTATCAGTAAATACTTAAGCATAAACACATGGCCAGCTATGCTAGAGCCCATATTTAATTTCAGTCAACAGTACAATACAAACTTGTGGTGTGCAGAGTCATCAGCTAACCCTAAACAGGACAGGTTACTGCTTAAGTAGGAATTGGAGCTAAAAATCTCCAGACCACATGCTTCTCTCTGTGGTAATACAACAAAAATTCTAGAACAGAAAACTTAAAATCTTAGAAGAGAAAATAAGATTGCTTGTTGTTCCTCACTTCTCTGCAGGTTCAAAATTTGACTCGCCAGGAGCCTGGCTTTACAAGGCAAGTCAAAAGAGGAGGCAAAGTCAACAGCACTGTCATCATCACTTTTGAAAGACGGACAGCTAGCAAGAATAAGTCAATGCACCAGTATTATTTGCAAAGTGTGAAGGAACTGCATTTACCTTGAATGGTCTGTTTGAATAAGAACGTCCAATGGTTCTATGGTCTCAGTAAGTTATATGGGCTTCTCCATGATGTTGCTATTTCCTTTTCCTTGGAGGGAAGGAAACAGACAGAAGTTTGGCCATGTAGACTGCATGAAAATTACGAGGATATTTTTACCTCCTGAGGATGTTTTTGTACCGGAAGAATTCAATTGTATCTAGGAATACTCCTACTGCATTTAAGATTATAATTTTGTTTCTTATCTGTTCAATAGGAATGTGTTTGTGCTGCCTGAAGAACAATTTGGGTAAACATTTTTAATTAATATAAACTCACTAATTATTCTACATAAGAAATACATATCTAAATCTCAGAATTTTCTGACATCAGTTAAAAATTTATTATGTAAAACAAAGCAATAGTAGAAAAAAGGACTATCAAATACTAAACTGTTAAAACACTTTGAAACATATGATGAAAGTATCACACAGTTTGCAGCTCAAGGTTGTAAGAGTACAATTAATGCTGCTGTACATTGAGCTGTTTGTGAAATTAGTAGTCCAAATTACTGGTTTATGTGCAAGGCATAAATTCAGCCAGTTTTCTTTGATTTCAGTGTAGGGCAAACAAGTTTGCTCTACGTCTGTAAGTAGTTCTCTTTATGGGAGACTTTTTATAGTGATTGAATTTCCTGTATATAGAGTCCATTATCTCACTGTTACTGATTGCAGTTTTCTGGAAGTGGATAATTCTGCCATTTGCAAGTAATGGTACTACTGGGATGAAACTTTATTAATGTCTAGTATCAAACCTAAAAATAATCATACTGTAAAATCCTTGGAGTTCATGACATTTCAATTTTTCTGTACTATGGATATTGGGCATCATTCTAATGTCATCAAGACCATTTAATACTGGTGAAATACTACTGAAATTAAAGAATTACTATATATGTATGCAACAGCAAATATGTTCTGTTAAGTCTTTCAATTTTAAAGTACTATTTCAATAACACTGAACATGCTCATAACCTATAGAGGGGTTCTGTTTCCTAGACATTTAATCTTGAGGCAATGGGGCTTGTGCATCATGTCCAATGCAGTGACAGAATGTGGGCATTTCTTGCACATGGGGAAGATGAACATCATAAGAAAGAGTTATCTAGGACTTACTTTTATTTATTGAAGTTAGCATAATTCACAATGTAATCAATTCTGTATTCTCTATCTAAGGTGCGTATATAGAAGACTTAAATCTTTAGGTTTTCTTCACCCAGTTGTTCCTTCTATTTATTATTCAGCAATTTTTTAATTTTTGGGTATATAATCTTGTGCCAAAATCTTCACACAACTATGATTTCTAGTTTAAAAATGTATTTGGATACTGGGGCAGGTTATTCTATTTTCACATATTAACAGTAATATGTCGTTTAAAAATTTTATTCTAGCTGTTGTTATCAGAAGTTTTGGCTTTGTTTTTCTGAATTGCAGAAATGAGATTTTATTTTCTTTCACACATAACCAAATAACAGTAAAGAATTTTTGCATATGGGAAAATGCAAGTAGTCAATTATGTTATTCTTCTGAAGTTTTCTCAGTGGTTCATTAGAATATGACTAATTTCATAATTTTTAACATTTTGGTTGTTTGAAGGGTATTATCCTAGTAAAACATAGTTGGTGTTGATTTTATCTTTTCTTTTACATAGATTTTTTTTTAATTTCATGCACAACATTTGACATCTGACTGAATTCTCTTCAGATTTCCTTCATTTGACACTGCATGAGTATTTTACATTAAACATATTGGTTGTCTGCTGCAATTAGTATTGGCTGTTTGTTCAATAGAATACATAAGTGGTTATCAATGATTCCTAATGTCGTCTTAATACTGGTATGTTGCAGATACTAATGTCAGCCATCAATTACAGTTCTGGATGAAAAATCTTCATTTAGTCTTAATAAAGAAAAAGTGAAATTTTCTGTTGTTTAATGACTGCAAAACCAAACTTCCATTATGAACCAGTATGTCAAATCTTTTGGTAGTAATGAAATAAATGATCCAGCGTTTAAAAAGCAAGGCATACATTGGGATTTACATTGCAGTTATAGGTAAATGTGTTTTTAAGGAACCAGGAAGCAAAAAAAAAAGTTGACATTGCAAGAGGGCAAAGGACAGATCTGGCCCTCATAAAAAACTCGGAAAAGGAAACTTCCCTTTAGTCAAATTGGTTCTTGTGGTAGAAGAAAGTTCTTCATGAAACTTTTCCTTAGTGTTTGCTTATGTTGCATTCACAAAAAGCAAATTTTCTGTGCATTTTTAACAAATAAATTGGACCTAAAATATCTCAGTAGTCCTCATCAGTGTATCCTTCTGATGGAAACAGAAACAACAGGAAAGACCTTAAATATTGGCTAACTGAGCTTGAAGAGACTACCAAAATACAGTGCTGTATGTTGGATGTTCATCTATAAAGTTAAGAACCCAGTAAGACGGACGGCTGGTAAACTGCCTGAAGGAGAGTAAGAGAAACAAAAATGCAAATAGCAATGAGATGACATAGCTCACATTCAGGAAGGTAATCAAGTATAGTACTAAAGTCTCAGAATACCACACTTCTTGAGTATTATTCCCTTGGATAAATTCTGCAAAACTGGTACACCAGTAAAGACATCAAGTATGTGAAATCAAAGTTTCAAAACACGTCAAATAAATTGAGAGGATTAGAGAGACTCCAAAAACTTGCACTCAAAAACTTCTGAGAAATACAACTATGTTTGACTAATTATAGCGTCAGATGAGAATGCTTGAATTTTGAAAGATTTAGACCAAAGGCACTTTTTATCACTCTGTGCCAAAGTGTGGTTGACTGGTCTTTATTGTATACAAAGGATAGATTCTACATCTTTTATGTAGCTAACACAAGCTGATGTCTAAGCCCTAAGCATGCTAGATGTGGAACACACAATGTATTCATAGATCAGTAAGCCTAACCAGTCATGCCAGTTATACTTTTGGATGCAAAAAAATCTGCTTTAAATATCTGAAAAATACTTATAAATAATAATGATATATACCTAATAAAAATGGGGACATTGTCTGCTTTTTCCAGTGGCTTAATAAGAGATAATACAACCTGCCTTGCTAGTATCTTAATATTATTGTGTCTACAATAACACCATTAGTACTAGTTAACCATATATACTGTCATTGTACCTCTCCTGTGAGGGTGAAATGGCCAAATATTTATACACATTACATTTTCTTTATATATTTGTGTTTTGCTCATTTTGAAAATTAAAATATAAACATTCTGGTAAAAAAATCTGTTCTCCCCATCATGCCACACAGTCAAAGACTAAATCACTTTTGCCTTATTTGATATGGTGTGTATATGCATGTATAAAATACATTAAAGGTCTTTGTTTTACTGTATCGTGAAATTAAAAAGCATGCAGTCTCTGTAATTACATTGTCCTTTGCCGTCTCTTTAAAAAAGAAAAAGACTGTGTTCAAATTTTCCCCCTGTTTTATTTGCACCCTATTAACAACTGTTACTAGAGCTTTAATTATGCCCCTGTGATTGCAGAGATGCGGCTGACTTGTGTCATTTTCCTCCCAGGGGATGCTTTATAATTACCAGCATCCATCGTGGCTGCCTGTAAGCTGATGCTTTTTTATTACCAGTTCAATAATCACTGCATCCTTGTGAACATCTGCTCTACAAGCCATGCATCGGAGGTCCCAGTGCCTGTCACTCGATGCTCCCTTGCTGTGGCGACCCTTTTGCCCTCACCTTCAGTTTATATCTAATTTGCTTAGCAGAAGCTTCATCCAGATTGCCTCACAGGAACGCAATTAATGCTCCAGATTTGCAAACAAAGAAATTTTCCCCCTTTTTTTTTCTTTTTAGTCTTATTATCTTAATGTCATATCCTATAATTTGTATTCACAGCAGGGTGAATCAATATAAATCCAGAGAAAAATATATTATTTGGTTAGCTACCTAGCTACATAATGAAAAGTACGTAAGTAGTGAGGATTTTTCCTCCATGAACATCCGTATAGTATTCTCAAATAAAAGATAAATATCAAGGCTTTCTGCACACATTTTCCTACAATAAAAGTTGTATAAAACAAGGAAATGTTTTCTATATGAGAATTTACACGTTTTCTAAACAAGAATTTTTCAGTTCAAGAATTTAAAAGGCAGGAAATCTACTACTTTCATAAACAGATAATTGCTTATGTTTGTATTTTTATACAGAAGTACAAGAAGTCTGAGTGAATGTCTTTTGGTGAAAAAGGAATATAGCTGATTGCAGATATGTAGAGATGTCCAAAGTAGCTGGGGATACCATCAAACTGTCTAGTTGGTTCTGTCACTCATGAAGGATGGAGCCTTTAAGCCATGCAGGCTTCTGCCAATATAAATTTTTATATTGGCCTACCATAGCCAGGCAACGTACAACAGACCTTCACATGTAATGTAGTGAACACTGCATGGCAAAAAGTCGGTAACGTTAGTGGTTTTTCCCAGATGTTACTGTAATTTACACATCTCTGATTAAGGATTTTCATCTAACCTAGCAAAATTCTTACAGCAGTGAACACTGATATTATCCCTAGGAAGAAGGATGCCAGGAAATTAGTAAACACTGCACATCCATTTTGAAAAGCAGTAAACTACTAATTGGAAACACACACTTTCTCTTTGTGGACACTTCTCTATAGTTTCTGGTAATTTCAGCCATGTTTCTTGTTGGTTAGAACTGCCTCGTATAATAGTATGATCAATGGTTACAGCACATTATTTGGTATGTTTCTATAGCAATGCTCTAGATATGAAATTATTCAAAGGTTTGAATACAGCCTTCAAAGGGCTTATTACAAATCCTGTGAGCCAGTTCAAATGAATATAGCTATAACTTCTGTGCCTAGGATGGGCCTGAAGTACCATCACAAAAGAGAAGAGGAAGGCCTTGCTTGTGAGACTGTGGTTATACGTCCATAATCCTGCATGGCAGCTTAAGAGGGGTTTGAAATTGAGAGCAGGTCAGGGAGGCATTTGTATGCACTTGTAGGAAATCACAACCTCATAACATCCATTCAGACCCTGAGTAACACGCCCTGTCTATGCACGTCAAGCTTTTCTGCCAGTTAATTTGTTTAAATTCTGTCTAAACTGGTGCTGGATGAGGGAGGGAGATTGGTATTACCTGTCTGAATGTCTCCTATTAAAAAAAAAAAAAAAATTTATGGGGGTATACTACATTTAACTCTATGTACTTACTATTGTTGGCCTTGTTAAAAGTTAATGGTCAAGATATTGTAATGTACTCTAGTTGTCAGAGTTCAAGGGCTCTTTAGTATAAAACAGAGACCATCCTAACCTCTTTCTGTCTTTTGGTCCACTCCTAAGAGCATAAGGGATGCAGAGTCCAGCTGCTTCCTTAGTACTTCCAGACTTTAAGAAGTTACTATAATAAGACAGCAGTCTTCTCATAAAGCACAGCAAGGGCACAACCAAGTTTTTCAACCTTGCTTCTCTAGTAGGAACATCTAGAAGGGTGCAGTGTACTTAGATCAAATATGCGAAAATATATTAAATATACATATATATACAAAACTCCTATAAAGCAAGGGCGGCTTATTCTCAGGGATGACACCGCAGAGACTGCTCTTGCCCATTTTGTGCCTGCATGGCAGATCCTAACAGAAATCTGAAATCCAGCAAGGATCCTGCCTTGTGGGCAGATCTAGAAATCCCACCAGGCCCAGAGTGGCATCCCAGCACCACTCATTGCCCTCCTTTGATCAGGAAGAGTGGCTCCAGGGCTGTAAGTCACTCACGGTGGGTGTCAGTGTGTCCCTTCCCGAGTCTGAAAACACAGTCTTGCTAACAAGGTTCTGCTGCTGCTACAGCTGCCACTGCTGAGGCATAAATCTGCCTTGGTCTCTAGTAGGTACTCTCTCTCCCCATCTCTTCACTATTTTCCAAAGGGACAACCAAGTCACCCAAAAAAAGACACCCGCCTAAAGAAACAGCATCCTGTTGTGTCTTGTGTTGAGGCAAGCAGACATTCAAAGCGCCTCTCCTCTGAGCAGTATTGCACTGCTCAGCTGAAACTTTATAGCCTTTTGGGTTAAACAAAGCGGAGAAAAAATGATTTCATTAACTTATTTATTGAAAGACCTTGTCTGTATGACATTTAACACTTTTTATAGACTGTAAAGTACAGAGTTTAGTCAGCTAGTTACTCTACTTGAGTGGTTTTTCATTCTGTGTGCTCCAGGATGAAACATCCTCCAGTGGTTCAAAGCCATCTCTAGATGTCATCATCAGTACCTCTCTTGTAGGACATGGATTGTTTTTTAAATTTCATGCTCACCTCCTTAAGACTTTTCAAATGAGATAATTGCTCTTGAATAATCTTGCCTTTATGAAGGATGCATTATATGGTGAAATGAGATTTATCTTTCTAAGAGCAGTAACTTTTTTAAAAATCTGGGGTTTTTTGCCTTTTGCTTCATATTGTTTGGAACTTCAAACAATACAGTTCTTTATAACCTTTTAATCTATCCTCCTAAACTGAGATGTTTTTACCATGACTGTAATTCATACACTTGGAAGTTGTGTACATAAGGTCAGTTTTTCAGAAGACATAAGTCCCATTGAAATCAGTTGAACATAAAGAATTTACTATTTGGCTAGATAAAATGACAACTTTAGAATCCTAAGAATAAGTAAGTGGTGACAAGTCATCTGTCCCAATTTTACCAACCACTATAATTTCAGAAATTTATTTCTAAAGATGATTTCTAGATTTGTTAATTCAACTTTTCCCATCAGAACTAAGAAATTGGAAAACATTCAAGACTAGAATCAAATTTCACAGTATGATAAGGAATTAACACAGCTCAGAGAATCATGAAGTGTGCCTGGTTTCACAGCAATTGTTAAGTAACTGAATACCAATGTTTAACAGAGGCATATAAGCTTTTAAGTAACAGCTCATTTCTAGTACCAAAGACTGGCTAACAAAAGAGAATTTATCTCAGTCACTCACAAATATAGGTCAGTTCATTATACTTAAAATACCTTTATGCTCTACTGGACTAAACATAATAAAAATGAAAAATCTCTGAGTTCTAATTGCTTCTTTGATATTTATTTTATGTAGCTATTCTTATACAAGTTACGCAGATTTCTTATGTTTCGTTTCTGCTACCCAGGAAAGAAAGTATATGATTCAAAAGTACCCACAGCACTTATCTGTGTCAGATGTTGTGACAACTGGTAAAAGTTTGTTCAGCTTTTAGAAGAGTCATCTTGAGATTCTTAGTGAATAAGTTTCCACTTATTTTGTTCTATTGATCTTCAAATTTTAGATAATAGTTTTGAGTAAGATAAACTGCACTTTTCTCAGAGAAATGGTATTATACAAATAATTGTTAGTAAACATAGAATTAATAGTTTAGAATTACATTTGGAAACTCTGGTCTGGTGCATAGATTGAATATGATAACTCATTTACAATGTTTGGTCTTGTTCCAGTTTGAATATATATCAACTATTTGTAAAGCAATTTCTTCAAACTTATGGTGCAAGTGGGCCACATGTATTTGTAGGAAAGTTTATTGACTTATATTAATAATTGCTTTAATAATTAGAAGGCAGTAGAGACAAGGTAATACATGAGCCTGAAGTCCGGAAAAAATGAACTTTATAAAGAAGGAATCATAAAGTGTAGAAGTGCAAAATGTATTAGAAGTATATTCTGAAATTTAGCACTGATTTAAATTCTGTGTACTTGTGAAGACATCTGGAGAAAGAAACATGGACGGACTGGAAAAATTCTACAAGTTTCAATTTCAGGTTTATTTTTCTTCATTATGACTAATATAAAATTGTGTAAACAATATTTCATTTCAAATGTTCTTTGAAAATTTCTGATATTATCATGACAAAAACTTGAGCATCCTAATACAGTGTTCAAGGTTATATATGCTACATTTCTTTTCCTAAAGCCAGTTTATGGAATGAGTTTGAAACAGAAAGATATCTATATTACATACAAATAGGGCCAGATTTCTTATTGAAGGTAATCATCATCTGTCTACTGACTAGGGTATGCTTTGATCAAGTGTTTTGATACTTCTCTTTGCTTTCTTGTATTTTGTGCATGTAATTATTTGCTGCCACCATTACTTTTATTTACTAAACATCCTTAAAGAATGTTTAGATTGTTTATCTTCTAAATATATAAAGAAAAATCCTAAAAGTTCATTTAATATACAGCAGTGTAATGTCAATCTTTTCTGAAAGTGCAGTACAAACACAACTATGACAAGCACTGGTGTTACTTGAATAAGCAGTCAGATGGATTCTCTCTGAAACAAGCTAATACATGCAACATCTGAAAGAAAGTTAGTAAAATGCAAATTTTTAACTTTTTTATTATAAGCCAAACAGCAAAGTTGAAAAAAATCCTTTTCACCTTTTTAAGGCTCAAGAAAAGTTTTCCTCGCCTACAAAGACTCATCTGGCTTTACGTCAAAATTACTCCCTCTTGTCAAAAAACAGCTATATTTCAATCTAGTCCGATGTCTTTTTTTCTGCAAAATGTTGGAAAGGTTTGTATTCTGATATAGAACTATCCTGCACAACATTTTTATTAACTGAATTATTCATCCTTTTTACAGAACATTCTATAAGCTTTTACTTTTTATTCATTAGAAAACTAGCACTTCTTGCACAATGTTTGTTTAAATGTGTGTCACACTGGATCCTGGTAGTTCTTGATTATGAGAAGACAAATAAAAGCAGTGTAGTGTAGCTTTTCTTCTTCAATGTGCACTACATATCTCCTATCCTAAAAGTATACAATACTTTCAGGGAAATTTGTGTTACAATATGTCTTAAAACCAGTGAAATTGGTCAGTGTCTCTTTAGCTGCAGCAACCCATTTAGAATCCATTATCCATCGGTGTTGATGAGAATTCTTCCAGTTGTTCAGAGCACCCTTAATTAGATACCAAAATCGACATGGACAGGTAAGGTTCTGCAATAATTCATAACGTTAAAAATTCAAATGTGAGAAATCAGTCACATGAACACATAAAACATCCTCAACATGAAGCTTTTCTATGTTAAGGCACTAACAATATAAAACCAAAATCACTTACAATAAATCAATTAAAACCCAAACAGTGTTGCTGATCTATTACAGAACTGGAACAGAGGAAACATATAATGTGTCTTTTAAAAAATAAAGGATGATTTGGGGGCAGAAAGGGAAATATTTGGAAAAACAGAGCTGAGTTATGGCAATGGTCTAACTGGAACTTGGGAAACAAGTAAATTACATTATAGTTTCTGAAAAAAATAGACTTCAATCTATCTCTTTTTTAGTGAGAGGAGAGCATAAAACTTACTTTCATGCTTTCGTGGCCTTTTTAATTAATTCTGTTCCTTTCTTGGTCCCCTCTTTTACATCCTCCCCCCCCCAAAAAAAAAAAGAAACAACACAAAACAACCAAAAACCCAAACAACAATCCAAAATCTAGGAGTTTCTAATGTGGATTGAATGTAGTATTTCAAAGACATGCCGGTATAGCAATTCCGTAACTGCAAATAAAAATATTTGGATTCCATGGAAACCGAAGTTTAGATCTTGTCCAAGCTGACTCAGGTCATTAGCTTTCAAAAGTGGATACACGGAGTACCATGGCAAATGCTTGAATTAAGATATTATAAGTGCATTTGTATTTTTTTATTCCATGTGGACAATAACGGCCCAACACCATTTTAACGAGAAAAGTTTCTGCCAGGAAACTCAGTGAAAATTGTCCTCTCCTGTTGTCCTTAGACTCTTGTTCGAAAAAAGACAATGTCCTGCCTAAGCAAGGGTGACTCAGTTTAACAAGTGCCAAACATGATGGCAGTTTGTACAGTTTGCCAAACATTTTGAATTAACAGGCAGCATTAAAAGTAAATGAGAGACGTTACTTCTTAGAAAAGCCACCACAAATCTTATATGGTTTCAAAGGGTTTTTTTAAGTATGTGTAGACTGATAAAAGTTGGATACCCACAGATTCAATAATATCTTTAAAGGAGTTAATCCCCACTGAAAACTTTTCTGTGTAGCTGGTGATCATGGAGTTCTTGGATTTTGTTTGTTTAATTGTTGCATCAAGTATTAGTTTTAGCCTAAATTAATCAAAGATAATTATAACAAAATATATTGGTGGCCTATTACTTTCATATCATTAGGTACCAGGTCTATTATTGTCCCAGTGACACACAAATGATCCTATTGAATCTTGCTTCTGCTGTTTGGCAAGTGCGTTCTCCCTGTCAGTGGCTAACCCCCTCGTTGTGGAAGAACTCCACCAGCTCCTTTGAAACGTCTCAGACTTTAAAAATGTCACAAACCACTTAGCAGCAGCCCCCAAAGTCCCCAACCCCAGTCATTACTCAACGACAGAAAACAAATATTTCAAAACACTCTTCACTCCATTGTTCTTGTACATTGTGTTCTCCAAGAACAATATTCTTTCTTTTTTCTCTCTTTCTGTAAAAATGTTTTTTCTGAGTATTCCCTTTCCTCTAAGCACCAGATATTAGCAGCCCTACAAAAAAGGGCAGTAAAGTTCTGATCCAAAGACTACGGGACAGTTTCTGTTACCTAACAAAGGCAGTTAAATAAAGAAGATTTCAAGAACTGACATGCTGAGCACTTTACTTATGTACAGAGAAGTTCAGGTGAAGAAAATTCTTGTTCAAAACCTGGTTTTACACCGGTTTATAATGTGGGTAGCCTTTAAACAATTAATCTTTTTTCATTTATTCAATGAAAAAACCTCAACAGACTCTGACATTTCTTTTAATGCAGATAAAATGCTAAGCTTTGAATTAAAAGCTCGATTCTGCATGTTTATTGAAACTTCCTAGAACCACTTGGGTTTTGAAGAAAAAAAGAAGCACTCTCATGAGAAGAGGTTCCTTTTTGTTTTTTTCTTTCTGGTAAGACCAAATATCCTAGGGTTACTTCTGTTTGAGTTCCTAACAACAGTACAAGTGGCTTTGCTCTTTTGTTTTTGTTTGGGTGGGTGGTTTTTATCTTATTTAAAACTGTTTGCACAACACCTAGCAATATCTGTCTATGGCATAAAAATTGCAATCAAATAGAATCACACCTGCTCAATAATAAGCATTAGCAAAAGAATAACAAAGAATGCCAAATTTTAGAAGATGTAGTTGTCTAATGTTTTTGGCAATATGCAGTGGTCTCTCCACAACATAGAAAACTGCAGCCAATTTTAACATTGCAAAAATCATAGAACGGTGTGGGTTTGACCTTAAAGACCATCTAGTTCCAACACCCCTGCCATGGACAGGGACACCTTCCACTAGAACAGGTTGCTCAAAGCCTCATCCAAACTGGTCTTGAACAGGGATGGGGCATCCACAACTTCTCTGAGCAACCTGTTCCAGTGTCTCACCACTCTCACAGTAAAGAATTTCTTCCTAATATCTAATCTAAATCAACCCTCTTTGAGGTTAAAACCATTACACCTTGTCCTATCACTGCACTCCCTGATAAAGGGTCCCTCCCCATCTCTCCTGTAGGCCCCCTACAAGTACTGGAAGGCTGCTATAAGGTCTCCCTGGAGCCTTCTCTTCTCCAGGCTGAACAATCCCAACTCTCTCAGCCTGTTTTCATAGCAGAGGTGCTCCAGCCCTCTGATCATCTTCATGGCGCTTCTCTGGACTTGCTCCAACAGGTCGACAGGTTCAACTGGCCCTTTCAAACTCCTTCCCTTTGACTGGAAGGACTGACAGAAAAACTACCTGTGCTCCAGAGTCCTTTACTGCTGGTCCCAGGGCTCTGTGGTCCTTCTTGATACTCCTCAGACTGCTCCTGGCAGTATCACTGGTGCCCATTTAAACAACTGCAGTGGATAATAGTCAGTGGACTGTATGAGGCTCAGTGGTCTCTTGGTGACATCACTGATACAAGCCCCCAGTAAGCAGAAAACCTCTCTAGAGTGTCAGGTCGGCAAATGGGTGCCTCCATACTTCTCAGAAAAGAGTACTATTACTCATTGCTTTTTCTTAGTTGCACTGGTCGTTATATGGGGAGCAAATTGGGCTGCTTTACTCACCTCCAGTATCTCTCCCGATGTGACTGGTTTTTCCTCTTCAGGCTGGAGAGTGGTGAGGCGGTTCTGCAAGGGGACTTCAGACATTGGGGGAAGTCTCTTCCTCTGGTGTTTGCTATTGCAAGCTTCCATTCTTCTGCATTATTGGCCCCCAACCCTTCTGTGTGTGCCAGTGGGGCACTGAACAGTGCCTGGTTGCTGGGTTATGTGTCCTTCAAGTCTCCTACTTGGCCAATGGAATGCCCCTCCTTTGAAGAGGCTCCCTCCTTGTGTGCCCTCTTGCGCAAACTGACCCACTATGCCCTGGCTGACGCGCCAAGCTCTCTTTGCCAGCTCAAATACGTATTTTGTCACCAAACCGAGCAATAAATACAAAGTAACCAACCAATAAATCTGAAGTAAATATTAGAAATCACCTGAAACCTCAAAAAAAAAAATGGGTCTTAGCTTTCTCTCTACTGTGATGTTGCAAAACAGGATTGTGTCTCCATTGAGCTAAGTACTGTACAAACCAGCTTTGAAATGTTAAATAGAGTCAACAGTAAGAAAGCCTAGACAATATTCAGTTGCTACCAACGTCAAACAATCCACATGTAGCTTTAAAGCCATCATTCCTACTTTCTTAATAAGCAGTAGTAATTAGGTATTTTTGGAATAATGTTATTAGGTTTTATATTTGTGAATCAAAAACCCAGCAGAAAAATCAAAACCTGGCCGTCATTAAAGAGAAAAGCTCTTAACTCTTTTTCTGCTGGTCATGTCTTTCTATTGCTCTTTATTTAACTTACCGCTAAAATCAACAGATGGTTGGAATATTCTGCATTTCTTTGGCCAAACAAATGTATTTTATTTGACTGGCCTATAAGAGTTGATGACAATTCAAGAAATATTTCTCAGAGGAACTGTAGATTTTCTTCTATGCTTTATATAGAGAGAGGATTATGTATACAAACACAGGGTAACTTTTGCCTAAAACAGCAGTGCTCAGCTTTTATGTTCTCTATGAAAACTGTAGCTTCTCATGGCTTAGAACAAATGCAATTTAAATTATTCCATGCTACACTTTCAGGTAGACCAGCAGCTTTGAAATGCTTTTATTATTAACAAAAACTTCGATAGTCCTTTCACACAGATTTTCCTGTATTTTTCTGTGTCTTTTTTTTGTTTACAAACTGCTGAAGGAAAATACTGCTGTAAACCTATAATTCAGGTTTATGACCTGAAATGGAAAATGGATTTTAGAAACACCTTCTAGTCTTACAAATATATTTGAATGTAAATGTGTTTACTAAAATAGCTGACTCAAATACACCCAAATTGTTACTGGCTGGAATTAAATAGGCCCAGTTAGTTCCATACGAAACTTAGAAAAGAGGTATAAATTCAAAGATTTAGATTTTAATGGAAAATTAAATCAAAGATATTTCTGGAAAATGGGAAATGTGAATGATTAACCTTGGTTTTTCACTGAAACAACCCAAGTATCTCAATCACAGTAAGTAAATCAATTTTTGACATTAATTTATTGTCAACCACCCAAGAATGAGTGCAAACTAGCTTGCACACAAATGTTCACCTACATCTCTTCATACTTCTTCTCTGAAGAATGAATCTTCTCTGTGGTTCATTCTGTGATACTTGATGAAGCACTGGATTACAAACCTCTTAACCATGTATTTGCATAACATGAAACCAGTTAATTTTATACCAATAGTGATGACACAGGTAGTACTGTTTTTTAAATATTCAGATCAATGAGATGTCCTGCTTTCTCTGATCTAGAAATATGCACAAAGCCACCAGCATACAGATCGCTAGAGAGCCTTTTCCATATAGGACTGAACACTGGATAAGATAAAAGGATTATATTGCATGTGTTACAATACATGTTGCGTATTCATACACAGAAGTAGCAGTATATACTGTACTGAAAACATAATTATGGATGTAATTCACTCTAGAGTTCAAAATAATTTTGGAACTTTTAGAGCTTAGCAGAGACTAGTAGGAGAAAATCCATTAAGGAAGAGATTATGTCAGCAGAGAGTTATTTGTGTAACTCATATAATATACTGGGTTGTAATATTATTGTAACATTACAGTATAATGGTTGATTGCAATTGGTCCAATATATATTTAGATGGTATAATAAAGTTTTACTATAAATGCACCATAAATAGAAATATATTGCATTTATGTATTTTTCTTGAAAACTGGAAACAAAATTAAGTGGACTTTTAATGTGGGGGAATTTGTGATCACCAGGGAGCTGTTTCTAAACAGGAAAGTCAATGTGGTGGGGGAAAGGGCTGAAGATTTCCAGAAAGAGGCATTGTTCTCTTTCGGGAATAGACTACTTTAAAGCATTCCTTTGAAAGACAAGGAAGTTACTTAGCCCAGGAGGGAATAGGAGGTCAAAGTGGATGCTAAAGATTGAAGATTTGTTGCTGCACAAGTGTAGAAACTTTTATAACTTTTTTTTTTAATAGAAATATCTAGCTAAGTAGCATTTTGGCATTTTCTAGTTCTAGGGACCTGGACTAATTCCAATTCATGTAATTACATTGTTACTTACTCTCTCCCTCCCTGCAGTTTCAATTATTTTCATCATTCTTCTTTCACATCCTGTCCAGAACTACTGAAGATTTCTATATTAACAGGACTTATGTTCTAAATAGAGCTAATAACATAACAGGACTCATCTTCTAAATAGAGATCATGACATTTTTTAATCCAAAATGGTTGTTTAAAGTCCAGATTCATGCAAACAAAACTGGCCCCGTTTTTGCCAAATTACTTGCAAAATAAATTTGATCTAAGAAGAAATATGATTTAAACAATTCTTTTCTTATTAAGTTAAACATTGTGTTTAATTCAAAGTGTTCTCTTTTCAATTTTATGGTCCACTGAAATTTTTGTGACCAGCGTATTTGGAATTACCAGTGAATCAGTTATTTAAATCAATGAAATTTCAGTCTTGTGGTCAGAAGTGAAAACGAACTGCTGCGCTGAAGAAATTCAGGCCCAGACTAAGCATGGAGGTTGTGGGCTTGTGAAATAACTCTTCACAGCATCAGCTTCGCAGTACAGATTTAATTTAAAATATATGGAAAGCAACTCAGTAAATAGTTTTTTTTCTTTTAAATGCTACTCAGAAAGTCAACATTTAAAAAAAAAAATTTGCATTAAAAATGTCAGAACCCATTTTCAATGTGTATTGAGAGCAAAGGAAATCAGAGACAGAGAGAAATTTGAAACTAACTTATTTTTTCTCTGCAACCTAAGGCAGTACTAATTTATATTTGTATATTGTTCTCTGATCTGATCTCAACAAACAGTTCACTAGGTACAATAGAATAAGCTACAGAGAGAAAGACAAATTATCATATATACCTTCAGATATTGTTGGGAATGTCATCTTTGAAAGGAAGCAGCGACTTTATCCAAAGGATTTTGAATTGCTAGGCTCATCCTTTCTTACCAAGATGCTTCTCCCTTAGTTATGCCTGTGAGCCTGAGTTCAGTAGTCCACAGATCTTTATCGTTATTTTCAGGCAAGTACCATAGCAATTCCCAAAGATACAAACACAGCAGTTTCCTATGGTATGCTGCAAATATGATCCAGTTCTGGAACTATATGTGTTATCTTAATGTTACAGGAAAAGTCCATTTCTTAACAGTGAAACATGGAGTTTACTTACTGTGTTGTTAATGTGACACATATAGTTCAAGACATAACAATCTGACTTCACAAAATATCCATCAATTTTCCTCTTCCATTAGAAAGAGGAAAATTGGAGTCTAATCCCACAAATTCCATATGGTTCCTACTGATTTCAGGGAATGATTTGCCTGTTAAAAGACTGTACATGTGAGTTAGGATTTGAAATATTTTCTTCTGTATTTGTTCCTTTTATGTCATTTAAAGTATCTGTAAGTTATTAGAAACTTTCAATCAAATTCATACTAGGCTACATGTGACCAATTAGCTTCATATTTGCTGAAACTTGTAAACAAAATTGCATAGTTTTAATGCAAAGAATGAGAGATAATACATTTCAGAACCTTCATGTTTTAGCAGCAAACACACTCCATGTGTGATCTGTGTGATCTAATTTTCTTTTTCTTGCTATTAGATGTAGCATGTCACCAGATCCAAAATATGTTACAATGTAACCACAATAGACATGTACATCAAACATATATCATTAAAAAAGGATTTTGATTGAACAAGTCCTAAGTGAAAGCATGAGTAATTCAAAAGTTTTGAAGAAGCTATTGTTAAAAATATTCTTTGTTTGCTCTAAATTGAGAGATTTATTGTGGCATCCATCCTTCCAGAATGGATTTTTTCCTCTAGTTTCTTTATTTTAATTATCTTACTGACCACACCAGCTCATTTTCATATTCTAAACCATAACACTAGTTTAGATAAAAGAAACCTCAGATTCTTACCAGATAAACATATCTTCTGTTCTCAGCTTTACACATTGCTGCATTGACCTTATATGCCAGCAGCAAAAGAAGCGTTTTAAGAGTTGCTGTCCCAGAAAGAACCAAGTACTAGAGTATTTTCACACTTATATCCATAAGAACATGGTTTCTTCTAAATTATTTCTTAGTAACCAGATAATTGTGTGGGCCTAAAAAATCTCCATGAACTTCTGAACCTTTCAAAGCTGGAACAAATGCTAGTCATATCCCAAAATCACTAACATCTGCTCTGTTGTCATCTAAGCAATTTTTAAGGAGAATCCAAGGACCCTTATACGACATTTCTGGAAATAAAACAGTAGGAATATAAACATAATTTGGAGACCTGTGCAGTTCACAATGTAGACACTTCCAAATGTCATGTCCTCCCAGGATCTGTAGCGTAGCTGGAACATGGAGCAGGCACTGTGTCTCTATGGGTAACGCACGCAAAATCTAAAGATTTCTAGCTATTTCCAGATACAGTACCTTCCACTACAGCTGGCAGGAAAAATAGGCCCATGTTTTGCTGAAATCTGTCGAGAGATATGCTTGTATGAAACACTGTTTTTGACTTACTGGTATTTTCTCCAAAGCATCTGTTCATCTGAAAACTCACAGCCCTGGTGTCCTCAGTCGTGTTACTCTGTACCGGTTCACTCGGTACCGAATGCTAACTGTCTCCTCTGCTGACAACTGCTCAGGACAAATTTTCTGAAAGGGACAACAGCTGCCAAAAAGCAGTTTAGTGGCTGACAGAAAATTTACCATGAAAGTGTAATACACTGTTCATTATGGTTGCGTGCTTCATTTAAGATTGGGCACTTTAAGCACATCTCTGTCTACAGAGACTGTATCTGCACTTCCTGTTGTGCAAAGGCATCGGAGTGTGTGATGTCCATACATCACAGAAGCTTTGGACATTTGGGAAACCTTACATTAGTCTTACTCTTCATACTGAGAAAACATAATGAAGCTTATCCCTGCCCATGGAATGGCAGTTGGAATGAGATGATCTTTAAGGTCCCTTCAACCCGAACCATTCTGTGATTCTATGATTGTAAGTTACTGTCTTCCCAGTAATGTTAAAAACCTCTGTCTATCATTCATATTTTTGGGAACACTTCCCATTGTTCTTTGTCCTGTAATAGCTTGAATCACTCAGTTTGAACGATACGTTGAATTGTTTTGACAGGGAACTGCTCTGTCTTCTGAGCTCATGGGGGAGATGGTGAGATGGTCTTGAGACTCTCAAAGTTGACCTGAAACCTTACAGCGAAGTATTTACCAAGGAACATAGACTAAGAGGAGGCAGTATCCAACCTCTGGCATCTATATTTGAGTGTGGAAGTGCCAATTAGCCTGCACTGAAAACACCACTAAACTTGAGGAGTGGTTAGTGTGTCAATGGGTGGGGAAGAGAAAAACTGAACCACCACCCATAGTAAAGTCTACTTTAATAATATAAGGTGAAAAATGCTGATTTAGCTCCATTTGGGGAAGTTTTTCCTCTCATTCCCTCAGCACCATTCTGTATAAAATGGAAGATGTTACCATTAAGACCTTTCAAATTCTTGCAAAGGTGCATCAATGCATCTTTTTCACAGATGGCCATGAACAATAAGTTTTACATTAATATGTATAGCCTTCAGATTTTTAGAACTATTTTAAAATAAGATCTATTCTCTATTAACTATTTTCAGGCAACGGTGATGGCTCACCTGTCTTCGCACATTGCATAGTTTGGTTCAGAACTGGCCCCACCAAAAAACCTTTTAGTTATGGCAGCACCGAACTGCCAAAACTCTCTATCCAGTGTCCCCATCTGTGGAGCGAATAGAGAGGGGATAAAGGAACAGCCCATAGTACTTTCAATCATTATTTTCATTGATTTTGTCTAAGTTAAATAATGGGAAGTATACCTGTGCCTACAGAAAATATACCTAATCACTTTGCATTTCACTCAGCACCTTAGAATATACCGGTATACCCACGCTTCTCAACATTGCTAACCTCTGTAAAATGCAATACAAAAAAGTGGCCTAAACAAACGAAATGTTGATCTGCCTTTTATTAATTTCATTTTTTATCTTCTTGTATACAGACGTTTGACAGCTGTGACATTCATGGGCAATGCATTTGAAAAAGAAGACATAAATATTCAGAGACATATTAGAATGCTGTTCAATGTAAGCACCTGTCTACTTAGTGTTGACAGAAAATCATTTACTTTGCTTTATGCATGTTCTCTCCAGAGACTACAGAGGTCCTATTTTATTTAAAGAGCTGGTCCCAACATCAGTACTAGCTCTTGAAAATGCAATATATACAGCTAATTGTATTTATTAAGGAAACAACTTTGGTTTATATTTTCAATAATACTTAAACAATTTTTTCAACCTCTACTTCAGAATTTCCTTTCCTTGGGGAAAGGTAAAAGGGAATGAGGAATAGAAAAAGTACGATCTCACAATGTCTTTATTTGTGACATCACAAAAGATGATATAGAAAGCACAATATCCTGAAAATAATATATCACAAAATATATGTAATCAAAAAGGGATCACTGCCTAATAGTCCTTTTGATGGCCAATGCTCGTATAAATAGTTTCACTAACTTTAAGAATTGACATAAATACAGTTAATTTAAGTATAATAATACAGTTAATTTAAGTATAAAAAATAAGGGAAAAGGGTCTTTAATGGGGGAGTATTTTAAAAAATAATTACTTAAAACATTAAGAAATGTAGGTACTTTTCTGCTTTTTCATAGTTTGGCAAAAGAACAGTGGAAACAAGAATCATCTGATGACTCGGACTGCTACAGATCTGAAAAAAAAAGCATTGTCCTGAGCAAAATAAGCACACACGTGAAAAATTTTGAAATCATGAATTTTAAGCCTGAGAGAGTATGACTTCCATAGCATGTGCTTCTCCAAGGAGGGAACACTGTTTTGCAACATAGTTGTATTTACCATAAAAGGGAAGAGAAGGAAAAGAAAAAGAAAAAGAAAAAGAAAAAGAAAAAGAAAAAGAAGAAAGGAAAAGAAGCTCAGAATGAACACAGCCTAATTTTAGGAACATTTCACTCCATTTTATTTTACCTGACGTGAGTATGTAATAATGTTAACTCAGTGCTGATCACATAGCTGGGTGAGTGGGGGAGGTTTGAGGAGAGCATAAAATTCAGAGAGAAGCCTCAGCTGCCACAAAACCTGACAATGCTGCCACCTATAGACCAAAAGTGACAACATCAGCTCCGCAGAGCCATTCAGAGGGGCACTCGACAGCAAAAAAACATAATATAAAAGGAGCAGGAATGTATGAACAAATTCAGACTCCTGCACATGGTTAATTCACCTGCTGAACTGATGAAGCAGCTACTTTGGTTTATCTAGTTCAATGCTTTTACATAATTTAATTAGGATCATCACAAAGCAACCTAAGCTGTCTACAGAAATTATGAGCTGCAAGTCCAGACCCCATATGAATCCTTTTGCTCAATTAAAGCTAAGCAGTTTCTTATAGAAAGATTTTTTTTTTTCCTTAAAGTGCATACAAGGAGCAATGGAGCATGATATGCCTTTTTTTTTTTTCACATTAAGGTAATTATGTAAAGGCAGTAACATTGAAAATACTTGCTGAAACCAAAAATTTACCCTGCTATTGCAGACATTTAAACCTGTCATTTTTAAGATATTGGCACAATTTTCCTATGCTATGGGAGAAACATGGGTGATTAGACCTAATGACTTCAGATATCTTCATGTCACTCTCCTAATATTAGCACTTACTACTAAAATACCATGAATAGTCTAGAAAATTAATTTCTAAAATCTGTTTGGAAATAACCATCTGTATTTACACCTATAATTGGCCTTTTCATTGCTGTTTCCATTTATACAATATATATGTTTCATATAATAAATCGATATTGTTATTTTAATGTAACTTCTGGCAAGTTCTCTCCCTTTTCGATCTTACAGTCCTAAGAAGCTAGTTCACCCAGCTGGAGGAAGGTAGCCCTTTAACAGATTTACTTATCAACTGTATAAAATAAAATAAAATAAAATAAAATAAAATGAAATGAAATGTTCCTCACCTGATCTGCCAGTGCTGTGCTGTTATGCAGCAAATAAAGCAAGAAGACTAGGGCACAGTGGAGGGTAAGTTGGTAGGCTGTTGTCTATGTAGCTATGGAGGGGTTGAAGATCACAGAAGGGTGAGAAAATCCTAGGTGCCACTCTCTACTCCAAAGCTATCTCTGTATTTTACATTATGTCACTGAATGCAATGCAGAAGCAACACCCTGACAGGATTCAAAGTAGACAGAAATGGTGCTGGCACCCAGGCTCCAGAAAAAGGTAGGATTTCTGACAGCCTTTAAGTTATTGGTTATCTGTAGCCCCCTGAAAACCTACAGAGATTTTTGAAGCACTTTTCCAAAGCAACCAATATTCCTATAATGTGTTGTACCAGAACACTAAGGTAAAACAAGAAACTATTATTTGCCATGTCCACATGAGGTCCTTAAAAATTAGCACCTGTGGAGAGGAAAGGAGAAATAACCTGAAAGGAAAGGATGCTGGAGTCACCTCCCGTGGCTGTGGCAAACCACGTCACTCACCATCCATGCTTGGGCCTCCGCTGCCATGGAAGGATGGCTAGCATGCAGCTGGCCCTGGCATGCAGTGTGAAGCCAAGGCTTGAGACAGAAGTCTGTTGGCATGCAATGGATGGTATACAAGCTTCTGCTTTATGTTGTCTCCTCTGTGCATTTAGAAATAATTTTTCTGCTTTTCTTCAGACCTTCCTGTCTATATCATGTCCTCCTTTCAATGTTGTCTGTCTACCTGTACATCTCCAGCATCTGTCTGCAACGTAGTTAGTTCTACAATTTCCTACATTTCCCATATTTTTGATCTTTTCCATCTGAACACTAATGAGCTAGCTATCTATATATGCATTAAATCTTCAGCACCTAGGAAAAACCCTAATTAAACTAAATTTCTTTCTCATTTATTTTAATACAACCCATGTACCAAAGGAAAGGTCCTGATATACCTAACAGATTGATGTTGGTAGACAATGTTGACTGGTGGATCAGTCCCACAAACTGAGTAAGAAGCACTTGAAAAAGCTAGAAGATCTTCTTTTATATTTTTTGAAAGTAATATCAGAGTTATTTTTAAACATATTCGTTAGTAACTTCTTATTTATTATGCAGATGCATAAATGTGAGAATAAGAGTTGTCCGATTAAAATCAGGAGTACTCCTGTGATTAAAGTTTCATTTATACTGAAATGGGGCCTTATATTCTACATACACTTCCATTCAATATGTGCATATTGTGAATATTAAATAATGCTAAATTACTCCCTTTTTCATAACAGAATCAGTTTGACAGTTACAATGTTCAAGCACGAAGCAGTACATATTACGATGGCAGCTCCCTATCATTCAGTAATTTTCTCCCTTTTAATATTCTTGAATTTTACCTCACACAAGTAGGTGAAATGATCCTGTCTTTGAAAAGTGATTTGGCATATTCCTTAAGACTTTAAATCTAGTAAATAAGACTCCACTCCCTCATGTATCATTGCCTTTGAGTAATATGAGTTTGTTGAGACTTACTACTTCTCAGTTCTTTTTAGGAGCATAGTGAGGGCAGAGAGAGTAGTTCATCCTAGATTCCCCTTTGAGAACAATAAATGAGGCCATCATCTCCACCTTTGCCATCACCATGGAACCACCATGTTTGGTTCCAAGGCAACGGAGTCGATGGCTAGAATGAGCCCAAGAAGACAAGGAATCTTGTGTTTGCTGCACATTAGATAGTGGATGCTCTGCTTTTCTTCTTGGGCTTAAAGAGTACTAAAGGTGAAACAGAGAGGGTATAAGGAGAGATCTTCACTGCATTCTTCTCAGACACCAAGACAGTACTAATGTCTCCTTAAGCATTTTATAAATTTGGGAGTCCATAGATTTAACAGAAGTATGAAAGAATTGCATGAATGGTGATAGAGCTCATAGATTCTGTATACAACGCGCTTTCTTTCATTAAATTTCACCACCATGACTCAGGCGAAGAGAAGGAGCCCAATGGCAGCTCCTGCGCACCATCCTTTTAGAAAGTATGTGTTGGGGCAGACAGTGAGCCTAGGAAGTCCAGCACAGGGTCAGACCTTGTGTCTTTTTGCTGGAGATGGCAGGATCTGTGTGCAGTCTTCTAGGAGCACAAATTTCTATGGATGTCCCACAGCTAATTAAAAAAACCCTGTTCCTCAAGGTGTGGTTAGAAACTCCTGCCTTCTAACAGACAAAACACAAAGGTGAAATTATTGCCTCCTGCCAACTGAGGGTTAGTACAGCATTCCTTTAATTCAAAAATAGATCTTATCTGTAAGCAATCTGGATTTGGAAAGAAACGTGCATTACAAAAAGAAAAAAGATCAGAAAAAAGATCATCTATTCTATTAGTTGTGACTTTATCTGACAACTCAAAGAATGTCACAGTAAACAACAATCCAAAGAGAACAGATTCACAAACATTAAAGATAGCAAAGTCCATTTCATAATTTCTGTAATTATCATCTTTATCAGAAAATATGACTTCATTGGGCTCCAGAAACATATAACTATATAGGACTTAGATTAGGTTAGAAATACAGACTGACTAAAATGAGACACTCGTTATTAAAAGCTGAATACTGTGGTTAGGAAATACTGAAAAAGTAATGACTCGTTGTTTGTAGGATTAACAACTTCTTTAAATACTAGTTCAATTTAGCCATAACAAGTGTGTTGATGTAAACACAATAGGACATTCCTAAGGGGAATTGCAATTTAAAAAAAACAAACTGTCCATATTTACTACAATAAATGTTATGCCAAGAAATTTTATAGCTACCAGAAACACAGAAAATACTACACCCAAAGCTAGAAAACTGTTCCAGTACAAAGCATGTCTAATATATAACCTCCCAAACATACAGTATATCCCTAGTAAAGTTGTAAATTACGGTTGCAAATGAGGCCACAAACAAAATTTTGCTCAGGGCATGAATCATAAATTCAAACAATAATAATCTCCTGCATGAGGCACAACTACTTTGTTTACTTCTTATACCCTGTTTCCTAAACATGAAGATGAAAGTAGGTCAAGTAAATTTAGCATCTTTTCACATGAAGTATGTTATGATAGCGGGTGGCACAGCCTGATTTACAATTACATGAGTTTACATGAATATTAAAATATGTGTTTTCACTGTGCTGTGTCATTACACATATTGACATTTTACCTCACAATGACACAGAATCATAGAAAACACCCAAGATTTGGAGAAGGGAAGGAGCAGAAGGGGAGAGAAATATTTACCACAGTTGCAGACTGAATGAAATTTCAACATGTTAGAAAAGAGCTTCATATGATGTTGAATGTTATCTTTAAAACTGATTCTTACTATTTTTGTGGGGGTTTTGTAGGTATGTTTATACAGTGAGTTGCAAGGGGAGAAGAGGGAAACTTGGAGAAACCACTCATTTCTTTTACTTCTATAATGCATCAATTTTATTGTAACTGTTTATCAAAAATGAGCTTTTCTGAGAAAATTCCAAAATTTTACAGTCATGGATTTTCTTAACATTGGATGGAAATGCAAAACCACCTTTAAATCAGAGCCTAGAGTAGCTGTAGAAAGCATTTGACAAAATGATGGGTTCTAGTATACATTCATATCGTCACAAGTCTAGTAGAAATTGAATAGAACGTGGATTTTTCTCTTGAGCTACAGAGCTTAAAGGTTCAACTCAACAAGTTACTTTGAAACTAACTCACGACCCAGGGACTAAGTCACCTGCTTGAGCTAAGCATGTGGTTACACGCTTTGCTGAGGTACATTCCGGATGAAGGCAGAATTTGGCTTGTCTTCTTCCTTTTCATGAGTTCAATGTGAATATGCTATCAAGATGGAAGGAAAGAAAAACTGAGACAGAGACAACATAGTTGCAATTTTCAGCAGCACACAGATTGGAAAGTATGGCAGAAAGGTCTAAGTTCAATTTTGTTGGCTAAATTAATTTTGTGTATATCAAATGTGTATGTTGAGTACTCAGGTACCATGGTAATGAAGTATTAACTTTCAACAACATAACTAGTGCACCATAATAACTAGTTTTCACTATTACTGACAGACAGGAGTTTCAAAAGTCCAGTCATTGCCCTGAGAAAGAAAACTTTATTATCATTAAAATTTAGTCTACATTTAGTAGTTGTGAGAGGAATCTTCATTACCTCAAATCCAAAGAAATCCTGTAGCAAATAAAGGTGTAAGCAAGTCTATAAATGAGAGCATGCCTGCAACAGCTAGTCAATGAGGTTTTTAATGTTTACTTCAATAGAAAAGGTATTAGGGTTTTAAGTTCACAGAATCTCCGTTTTGACCAGGCAGTGGCAGCTTCCCGTACTAACACAGCCTGCCTGTTAAACTGTGCTAAATTCCTGAGGAATCTTGTCAGTGTTAAGAGGCATACCATTCTAATTAGGCTTCATTATGATTTGTAGCAGTATTTGAATATGATACAGCTATCTGTGTGTTTTGAAATTTGGAGTGAAATGTTTTCTTGCAGCTGAGAACTTGTCTATAATTTCAGACCAAAACATATTTTGCAGTCAAGTTATAAAACTCTGAAAATAGGGAATTATAATAAAAAGCTTAAAAAAAAAAGCCACAGCTCTTTTCTCCTAGTTTGATCAGAATAATTGCAAACAACTAATGAGAAATACAAACATATGTTTACTGTGTTTGCCACTGTAGATGCAACAATACAAATGAGATTCAAAGGAGTTTTGCTGTCTTTAAGACCTACCCAGAGACTATAGGCCAAAATTTAGAGTTGGACTCCAGGTATATTCAGTAATGAGTAAGAAGAATAAAGAAGCTCTGCTACCAAGTTAAAAAATATTACACAATTATTTCATCTTGCTGGTGTCCAAACAAACTTGTTTTTAAAAAGGAAAAGTTGCTGGAATCACACATATAGTATTCCATATTTGTCCTGATCAAGAGTTTATATCATGGGTTCCTTCCTTTTCCATTTGTAATTGCTTTACATGTCTGTGGCAGTTTCAACAATTGATTACTAAAAAAAATACGCACCATTAGAATGCTGTATTTTTACTTTTTGTTGCAATAAACCAGCTGAAAACAAGGAGAAGCATCAACACCTGCTGAGCAGCCGCTGCCGTTTTGAACGTGTTCTTTGCAAATCACAGTTTGAAACTCATAGATACTAGTGATTTTTTAAAAATATCAAAAAATACACAGAACATGTACAACACTAGACTGGCAGAAATAGATTATAATTTGTAAACAGGACAATGAGATCACTAAATAGTGAATAAAGCCATTCTAAAAAAGTTTACCAAAAGCTGCAGAACTCTACACTGAAAAATGATAGGGCATACTTATTCATCAGCTACTTGTTATCCCAAGTTATTTGCAATTGAGGACTGACTCTGAGGCTTTGGAATAAATCACAGTGTATAGTTAGTTCCCAACATATAGTTACATGTTATTCCCAGAATTACCTATTTAGTACCTGAGTAAAATAAACCTCAGTAAAAATGCTTGTCTGTGTTAAGAAAGCCAAAAGAATTGTGAAACCTGTTGGCAATTTTAAAGCTACTGACACCAAGATACATATTTCAGCCTGACCGCTGAAAAGTTTTCAAGGATAAACAGCTTTCAGCCACGGTATAGAACTGTGGCTCTACATCGTCGAAAGCTTACGTTCCACCTCTGCACAGACACTGAGCTTTGCACTTGTTTTGATTTCTTCTCCTTCCAGGATCTTTTCTAGCTTCACAAATGTCTGCACTGAGAATGCCGCACACCAAAGTGCCAAAGTTAGAAGGTAGAGTAGCAAAGGTTCACACCTTCTCCTATGGAAAGCCATAGCAAAGGCTTTTTACCCTCTGAAAGCATTTGCCTGTCCTGGATACAGCTGATTTTTTTAACAGGAGAAAGATGAACAAGTCTTAAGTTTCTTGGCAGTATGTTGAAATGTATACGCACTCTTCCAGGAAGTCTCACTGTATTAAAGAGGATTTATGCATGATAAGTACCTTGACAGCTAAATTCCTTTTGAGCTTTTGCATGCAATAGGACACTCAAATCTACAGCCAAACCTGGCCCTGGTCAGTAACCCAGGAAGACAGATCATGTGCTGCAAAAATCTGCTGGTCTCGCCTAAACTGCTGCCAGTTATGGTGTAGTGTCATTCTGGGAGAAGCGATATATTCCTTCAGTCAGTTTGTAGATACTGAGGGAGCTTGATATCAGACCTAAGTAGGTTTGTGTGCTGGAGGGATCCTTTCTTAGTGGTAGAAATTCTCCTTTTTCCTCATTTAATCCACCAGAAGTAAGCAGGGTCTCTCTCTGGATCATTAAAAACCAAACAGCTTCAAGAAGAGTTTTTTCCTGGCAGCAGATTAACACTGGACAGTAAGCAGCAGACTGGAAAACCAGTATCAGGCACATTTTCAGAAGTGTTTAAGAGATATGGGTCAAATCAAAGTCATTTCTGAAAGAAACATACTTAGAAAATTTCTTGGTACAGCTGTTTGCTAATAAACTATTGAATTTACACATTTTGAAAATAAAAGAAACCAGTAGAGTCATCTAGTTCTTCTTCTTCCCTCATTTAACCTGCTCAGCAAACCTTAAAAATAATGCAAAGTACTGCTTACTAAAGTAAAATGCAACATTTGAAATGTGGTAAGTCCCACTACTACACTCACTTGGGTTTTGAGCTTTGAGCCTAAGCATTTACTTAAACAATAATGAGTGAAATTTTATAACATACTGAGAATTAAAGAAGATTTTGTAACCCTAAATCTAAAGACAGGAAACTGACCTTTAAAACGGTCAAGGGACCAAGCCCTTGGCTTGACTTTGCAGAGGAGCGCAAGCAGTTTTTCCAACAACAAAAGCACTTTTTACACACCAAGGTCTTTAAAGCTTGTCTTTAAATTTTTTTTACTCTTCCATATTTTTATAGAAAACCCTGTGAATTCAGGGAATCCGATTGCAATTAAAATTGAAAATTGTCTGAAAATCACAACTTTCAAATAACAGATCAGTTTTTGTCACACACGAGTCATGTTCATTACCTGTGTCACCAGCAATTTACGCAGCTATCACACACCTGAAGCATAATATATCAGACTTTTATTCATATGTGGTATCTTCTAATGCAAATCTGTCTTCAGTGTAAAACTAAGGCTTCTGTGCTGTAGGTGGAAGGAAGGGTGAAAAACACTCTACCAACAGATAACCATCTGGCAGATTCTCTTTCTTTCTGCTATCTCCATGTGATTTTTAGCACTTTACAAAATGTCATTAAGCAAACAGAGAAGACCACAAGCAAACCTCTAGTTTCACAAAATCATGTTTTATAAACTGTTGAGAAACACTGACATGTAATGAAACCCTATTCCCTATATGCTGCCTTCTTTGTAAATGATTTGCTTCCCTCCTTTCATGTATAAATAAACAGAAATGTGTCTGTACATTTGCTAGTTTTTTGGTTTTGTTTTTTTTTTTTTTCCTTTGGTCATCATAATCAAGGGCTATTACAGCAATAGATCTTATCTCTAGAATGGCAGTCCCCTTGCACCTTCAGTTCAGATTTTTGTTTATGCTTGGCTGCAATTGTGGCTGTTTCTGATAGTTTTAGGTCAGCCATGACAGACTATGGGTGACACTAAATAAACAAGCTGGGATTCTGGGACCAGGAAGGAATGATACTGGTGTTCAGAATTTGATTTTCTCTGGTTAATCAAAATTTTTGTTCAGAATAACCCACTGTGTAAAGTAACTGTTTGTCTAACTATGCATATTACACTGTAAGATTTTTTAAAAAAAGGTTAGAAAAAGCTCCATACCTCACATAGTAGGCAAATAGAAAGAAAAAATCATGCTCAATTTTCTTTTGGGTTATAGTAGGCTACAGAGATTGGTTTGTTTGTTTAATTTATGTTCAACCATTTCTTTCTGCTTCCTCCCTTCCTTCTCTCTGTTTAATTCCATCACAGTAAGCTGATTTGAGCACAGCCTGGCATGTAGGTAGGACATTCACTCCTTACATCCCGCTCAAGGGAGATAAAAAATTCAATGACCAGTTTACTAACCATACTCATGGAAGAAGGGGTAGAATAAGATCCCATGAGAAGGGGTAAAATACCTCACTCAAGTGGGTACCTATTCCAGCTGTCTTGCTTTTACTGTCAGACATGAAAGATTTTATGCATTTCTTAAAACTCTTGTTTCTGTAGTCATATCATTATGTCAGTGTCTAAACTCAGTTTTCGTTTATTTTGTTAACTGTATCACTTGCCCTCATGATCATGGAATAAACCTTAAAAAATGTGTACCCTAAGGCTGAAATACCAAAATAATAATAATAACTCCTTCTTTTATGCATTTATTTTTAAATATCATGAATTTTAATTTGGTCTTCTGATTAGGAACAATATGAGAACAGACTCCTTTAAAGATTGAGGTTGGTGATGCTGCCTGCCTGGGAACGTTACAGAGTCACCAAACCAAGCACCTGAGTCCCTGGCTTTCAGATGTATCTGAGTAGAATAAACACATTATAAATTCTGATTGTCAATATGGTGCTTATACTGCATACTTGGAATAATAAAGATTCTTGAAAATGCATGTAAATTACAAGGATAATAAATTACTTTCTTGTAAACTTCCACTTGTTTAAAATTTGGCCCTGAAAGTGAATAGCTGACGGTCAACCACTGGCCTACCCAGGGGTAAGCAGTGTCTTGGTGCAGTTTCTAGTACAGACGTTCTTTTGAAAAACAAAACAAAATGTCACAATGTTCATCTTCTTGCAAAAGGCCCACAGAAAAGTGAATGGTTAGAAAACCTACTGTACCTTTACTTCCATAGAGGTGGACTTTCTGAAACTGGATTACTCCTATTTTGTACTGGTTAATGAGAAGAAACTTGTGAACAGATCCTTTATTAGCATCTTGAAAGTTGTTTAGGTCCTGTTTTTAATTCAACTAATGTGCCCACTAAACTACCAATTAAACTATTTCTTAAGCTCATCTTGGTCATAGCAATGCATCCTGATGCAACGTCTAGTAGCTAATTAAACTAAAAAATGGAAGTGTATCGAAATACCAGTGTGAGTATGATTTTCTTGAGCTCTGCTATGCTTACTGCCAGAGCCTATCCTGATCTTTTTGAAAACAAACTACTAGGTTATCAAAGTGTCCAAGTTTAACATTGCCTAGGGTTATTTTATTTTTAAATTGCTTCTAGATCCACCAAAGTCATCTCAGCTAAGTCTATGATAACCGAAGCCTTTAGAATCAAACCTTCGCCAGCACTACTATGGTTTAATTAGCTGCGCATTTGCCTCCTGGCCAGATTCAATAAATATGCATGTATTGGCACAGCTGCATCTCAGCATGCATACTTAAATTAAAAATGTTTCCTTTGATGCTCTGGCAATCTTGGCATTCATTTACTTTGCCAGAAGCTGCAGCGAGTCACAAAATACTTGTCCAGTCATCATCACAATGTACAATCATGAAAACGTGCTACCAGATTAGCTCCTCACATTACCTGTGTAGGAACCTAAAATTGATCATGTTTGCTCTACAGTTACAGAGAAGGATGCTCCCATGCTCCTCATGGCTGAACAGTATTCCCATGTGCCAAATAAGCCGAATTTGGTCAAAACAACATGTAAGTCTTCTATTGATATTAATTGCACCAACCCATATCTAAAGTGCTATGTTCATAATTACCGCTGCATTTTTTATTTAAAAGTTGCAGAATGAATTTGTCTTGTTTTCTCCACTTCACATTAGCAGTTTCTTGGAACAATGACCTCGTTAGTCACTGATGATGAATTATTAGCTATTTTTACCAAAAGAAGAGAAATTTGAATGTTATACAGGCTTTCTAAAGGACACACTGAAGGGCTCAGAAATAGTACATATTTTTTCTCACTATTGACCTCTCCTATGCTAAACTCCAGTCTAGTCAAAGAAGCAGAGGAAGGAATACCTAGAGACAGACATGTATACTTGTCATACCAATAGGAATTTCAAGCAACTTGAAATGCTTGAAAGAACAGAAACCATGAAGGTAGGACCCCTGTTTCTGTTTTACTGATAGCCTGACCCACTGATTATTAAAATCAAAAAAAGACTGACTGACTTCAGTAACCAAAGGATCAAATGGTTCATTATCACGTTCTTTTTTTAAACAGTAGGTTAGTAGACACTTATTCCCCATTAAAAAAAAAAAAGACAATCTTTTTGATAAGTATTCAGATTTACCTCCATAGTACCTCCACAGTACCAGATGATTAAAGATATGGTTCTTAAAAATATAGATTTATAGAAGTGCCTCACCAGCTGAGATACTTGCTCTCAGGATAATCAGACTTTTGACCTCATGTCTCAAGCCATGTGATAAGGTCCTCTGAGAAGCTTGTCGGGACACACCCTTTCCATGAATCCCAGAATCACTGACGTCTATAGCAAAATTCATGCTGACTTTACAGGACCAGAATTTCAAAGCATTGCTAGATTCCATGCACCAGACCATAAGATTCTAGAAACATTAACTTTTACTGAATCATCTGCAGCAATGTAAGCAAGGATGGAAAGAATAGTATCAGTTGAAATACAAACAGCACATGTTTATTTTGGTATGGAAAGTTTCTTAAAGAACATATATTTATTCATCTGCTTATGAAAATAAATACAGAGAATCATAGTCAAAATAAGTGCTGCTGTATTGCGAAATCAGAAGGGCCAGTACTGGCAACAGAAACTGTACTCTGCTTTAAAGCAGTGATAATTACCAGTTCATGATGTCCATCGGATCACCGAAAGAAGGCAAGCCTTCTCATTGTGATAGATTTCTATTGCACATTAAGAAATGGCCAGATGGTTCTGTGACAGCTTTTTTCCTTGTTTTGCTGGACTTCTGTATTAAGTAACACATCTAGGAATCTCACAGTGTGTGTGGGTGGTGAGGGGTGAGCTGATGAATATTAGGGAAAATGATCAGATCAGGTGTTGCACTGAAATTCAAAGCACTTTCTTCTCTTCCTGCTGAGATTCCTTGGGAATTCAAAATACCTCTGCCTTAAATGACCAATTATGCTTCAAGTCTACAGTGGAAACCCACCAGTTGAAAACTCTTTACAATATGTGCTATCAGAGAGTGTGTAGAGTAACCAAATAAACAGTCATCTTTTCTGCAGGTGGTTCAGGTATCCTGTGATTCCTTCTGAAGTCTACAGAGGTGGGTTGGTCTGTGGTTATTCTGTTGGAAATGAAAGAATTTAATTCCTTCTTTCTTCCACCTCCATCTAGTGTGAGATATTTAGGAAATATCTGCCCAGGCCAATTATAGCTAATATTTCATTGCACCTTATACTAGCCCCTTTTTCCTATCATGGCTTCTTGAAATTAGGATTTGTGTTAATATTTTCAGAATCTCATTTTTCTTATCAATACTTTCATTTTACTGAATGCACAAGGCTCTCTTCCACAAAGATTTGCATAGCAACACATCAAAATATGTACTTTTTCTAAACCAAAGCGGGTCTAAATGGCTGAATCTGCAAATAAAAATGCTTCAAGTTTATTTTCATACAAACATCAAATGTAAACAAATAAAACACCTACAATGAGATTTATCTTCATGCTTATCAGGAATTTTACTTGTAGATCAGGGAAAATAAGTCTATCCTGAAACCATTAGCTGCTTGGGTTTTTTTTTTAATCAGAACACAAACAGAAGAGAGAAATTAAGTCTCTCATTTCATAGCAGAATTCTCTACCAAGAAACAATCCTAGAGCTCAGACTCATTTTATGAAGCAAGATCTACTAAGGTAAAACCAGAACAAAGAAACATTTATTGGTCACCACTTTCATTAGAAATTATAATCAAGATTTGTTCAACTATATTCTAAAAAATTCTGCTGTACCGCTGTGAGAATATAACCCCTGGTTACCTGGTTTTTAAATCTTGGGTGTCAACACAATGAATGGTTTGGTGTATTCTTAAACATCACCTCTTTGAAAGTTAAAAGTCCACTTCAGAAAAAATCTTTTACACTAGAGTAACTAGAGATTTAGAAATATCAAGATGGAATTGCCAACACTAAACTTTCTCCTGAACATTAAAGGCTATTCTGAAGAAGAAAATGATACATTCACATATTGACCAGAATAATATTTTCTGAGAACACAGTTGGATTAGGGACTAAAGACTCAAATTGACTTTTCAGCATAGTTACACTTCAGAAGTACCAATGTACTTTTCCACATAATAGAATGAAAGTATTTCCAAGTCTTATATGTGCTGTGTATAACTGTAAACCTAGAACACATATTTTTTAAATGTTAAATGCTCCTATATAGTGTGGTGAAACACTCAATTATGCTGATGGAAAATAAACTATCAGCTTCAAGGAAAACACGAGGATTTCATGTTTTGGGTTTTTTTCTGCTCCAAATTTGAACAAAATTCCCAAATTTTAAAATTCTTATGGAAAATAAAATTCCAATTCAGGTTCATTAAAAAAATTATTATGACAAAATTGGTTTTTCTCATTAATACAAAAGCAGTGTAATACTAAATTTTCAACAATCTTTTCTCTAATAAGCAGTAAACTTACAATGGATGAAAAATATTAAATAGATTGTTTTAAATAAAATAGTAGAAGTGAAAAATGTTGGCTTCTTCCCAAGAAAACTTAAAGGAAAGGGTATGTTCCTCTGAAATTAGTAGCTGAACTGCATTTTCTGATGGAAAACTTCCACAGAAAATTTCTCAACCAGGACTTGAGAAAGTACAACAGGTACTTTCTCTGAACTATTCTTTTCATGTTTGGGTTGATTTTGCTTGTTTGTTTTTGTTCCTGAAACTACAAAATAATAAAAGTAATCATGCATTCTTCAGGAATCCTCAGGAGGGTATTCAGTTAAACTGACAGCACTGATACTGCTATTCATGTTGAAATAATTAGCAATTCCAAGGCTATTAAAGGTGTATTGTATCACTATTTTAGACTGGGTAGGATGAAAGTAAAAACCTTTCGGTGACTTTTGCTCCTACTAAAATTTAATTACCCTTACTTGCTGACCTCATGTTTTATGTAACAGTACACTCCAAAATGACCTCATAAATGGCTACTAATATAAAGGTAAAGTCTTCCTTTTTTCTAAAAACTAGCATAGAATAAAAGATTTTTTAGGGTTTTTTAACTACTTTTGCAAAGTATTCTTATAATTGCTAACATTATACATGTCAGCATTACCTCAGGGACCAACTGACTCTGAATTTAATTGAAGAAAGAACGCCTCACTTTGACAAGGTCACTTTTTAAACTGTAGCATTGCAGAGGATTTTTGATTTTTCCTTTCTGAACTAGCTTCAACCTGTAAAATCATTGACAAAGAATTATGCCTTTGCCATCAAATATTAGTAAAGATTAAAAGTGAAAATGCTACCATTAATGGACAAAAAATTTATGGATTATGATGATCTGTACTAAATCTAGAAGGCTGTACCTCATTAGTGAAAAAGTGTAACTGTGGCCAATGAACATCAGTTTTCAGAAGCTGCTTAACATGAGGTATTTATTCTGCAAAGTTAGACCCGTAGGGTTAAATTGACTCCTGATTTTACTGTAATCAGAATACTTTAACGACTGGACCTTCATAAAACAAGCAGAGGAAAGGAATCAGATTAAAAGCTCCAATCAAACATTTTGAATCTCAAAATAAAGATATGACAAAGCATGTTTTGCCTTCATTTAATCACACTAAATAAGACACATATAAGAGCTAATAACTACATACTGAAACCAAAAGGTCTTAAGAAGGAAATGAGAAGCACATTTTTAACAGTAAAGAATTTAGCTGTTTAAACTTATTAAGGATGAAGCGAATTTTCATCATCTCAAACAAATATTACCAAACTCCATCTGACAAAAGCACAGCATCTGTGGGAAGTACCTTAAGGTCTCAGAAATTAGGAAAATAAAGCAATTTACATTAACAAAAATGATTTCTTCTAAAAGTTTGTTTTGGAGTGCAATCTGGAACAACCTCTCCATCTGATATGTAAATGGGAGGTCAAAAATATATTTAATTTTTTGCAGTAATTTTTTCCACAAATTTCTCTTTTTATATTACTTCTTTTGTTCATTGTGGCATTAGAATGGGAAAGGATAAAGAACCACTGGGGAAAAAAGTCAAATTGAAAATTGCAGGGAGATATTTTGAATACAATTACTTTTCTGAAAATTTCTGGCATTTTATGTGACATTTTTCAAAATGAGATTTTTAACAGGATTTAAAAATAGAGTGATAATTCAGAATTCCAGTGAGTGACAAACACAGAAACAAATTTGCTAGCTATTTTACTGGAAGAAACATCATGAAGAGATTTTAACCCCTTGGGAAGGTGTTTTCTTAAAGTCAAAGAAGAAGTATACTATTTTCCTTTCTAATGACTTTATTTCACTTCGTAAATGGGAAGCGAAAGGCAGTTTCTGAAAACACACAACTAACACCTATTCTTTTGCTAATTCTTACATATAAAAATAGAAGAGCAACAAGGCAAACTATACCATCAACAAAAAAAACCTCAGTCTTTCAACATATCTCAGTGGCATTTTCCATTCTTTCCAGAAGCACGTCACATATATTTCACGATAGCTCCTCTTCCACACATTTAAATCAGAGGAAGCATGACTAATATTTTTAACTTAAGGGAAAGAATTTAAAAGGTTGGAAATAGCAGACATCTTTGGGCAAAACTTCTTTGGGCAAAATTTTTAACACATATTGCAAACAAACAAATTCCAGGATATGACTTTTGTATTCATGAATCTGAGCCATATTTTCATAGATAAAACAACTCTATCTGATATTTTCTGTGCATTAATATAAATTTTGAGGCTAGCACCCATTAGTGTGTACACAAATGTATATTTTGCCTCGGATAAAACCTTGGTGTGTACTGATACTCCTCTTGAGTAAAATTTGGGTGTCAATGTTTGCCTTTTCTCTATGGGATGATTGTAACGACCAAAGCATATGCTGTGAAATATTGTCCACAGATATTTTTTTTCAGAATAAGTCAACGTGTCTTTTTTTGTTTTTACACAACTGCCCAAAGGCATTTAAATATTTTTGAAAGAAAAACAACATAACAAACCTAAATATTCCCACAATGAGCTATACAAAAAAAGGAGTCCCAAACTTTCCAAAGTATCTTAATGAGGGTTAAAGGTCACTGCTAAATAAAACTGAGAAACAGAAAGGACCAGGATCCTGTTTCCATTTTAATGTGCCTCATGTTTATGTTTTGCTGTCGGCAGGGGAAAGGCTGAAACAATTCCACTTACAAGGAGGTTACAAACAGGCTGAGTATTGCAGCTGGCTGGAAGAAAAAGTTTGTGCTCCACAGGGCTAAGGTGAATACGAGTTCACACAAAACAGACACATGTTAAGCTCAGGGCTTATAGCTGACATTTCTGTGCAAAGCCTTGCCTAAAAATTACAACCTAGGCGGTGGCCTGAATTCCAGTTCCCTTAAATTATGTTCCAAAGACCCAAACCAATAACACTGGCTTTTAATTTTAATTTCTTCACTACTATTCAAACTCAAATTTTATGGAAAAAGTTCAATTCTAAAGATGTGCTGTGCCTGCAATTAGCATAACATTAAACAGAGAAGGGTCTTAAATTCAAAGATCCCTGGAATAGGAAACAATTGCTAAGGCTACTCATCAAAGCAATATGGTGAACCCTAACCTTTGTTTAATCACTTCTGTATTCTGAGTCCTAAGAAAAGCCCGATACTTTTCTGAATTTCATTTTAGTGGCTTCAAACCAGTGTTATGATTCTAAGGAATTCTTTTCTTCTTAAAACTGTATATATTGCTCTGCTAAGCACATTCTGTTCCTACTCTCTATCTGCACAAATACATGCATAACTGAAAGAATGTGTTGCATGTTAAATTGTGAAAGTCTGTCTTTAATCAACATGTTCACCTTAAAAGCTACACAATCCACCAGAATTTCTTGTGTGGCATATGGGATGCTTTGGGATACTAGCTTTCAGTAAAGAATAGTTCTTCGCTGAAATATGGATAAATGAGTCTGAACTCTACAGTGATCTCCATCCTCAAAGATGAAACTCCAGACATTGTGGTGAAACATGCAATGATAATTACACTATTTAACAGGACAGTTAGATCCTCTTAAGATGAGAACAGCGTAGACTTTCCTAAACTGACTAATATACATCAACAATAGCAGAAATTTCAGTAATCATTTTTCCATGGCCAGAGCTCTAAAATGGATTTCTAAGGGGAAGAGGTAAAATCCCCCACCACCCACCTGCAATTGTTATAGCTGTGACTCTGGAAAGCCCATAACCCCAGATGCTCCATAACTACTTGCTCATAAGTTCTAGATAATGAACAAAAAAATTACTCCTTGTTAAGGATAGTGTAAAACTCTATTTGTGCAAGCAGGTTATCATCTTCAAAGCTTATCAAATAAAATATCTTTGAATTAAGGAAACAATATTTTACTGGAGAGAGATCACCTTACCAACTATGAAAACATAAACCTCAGCAGTAGTATTTTTGTCACCAATCACGAAAACTTTCATTCTTACGAGAAAGATGTTAATCAAGGGATATCCATGCCAAGCAGTTTATTTCACATTACATTACTGAATCACATTAACAGTTTGTGGGAACTTTGGAGCACTAATTTACAATCAAGACTTTCCTTCAAATTTTTTTTTCCTGGCAGACTGTAAGTGTAATTATTGTGAGCTGCACTGCATTCGGTGTTCTGAAGTCATCCTGAGAGAGGGATAGACACAACTACCTTGTCTGACATAAATATAAATCATTTTATATATCACAGAGAAAAATTTCAGTGGACCAGTGTATAAATAAGCCACGAGGATTTTCATTCATACAGACAATGTGTCTCAACAAGATTATAAACTCAGGCACCACCTATTTCTTTCGAAAGGTACTCTTGTTCTTGGTACCTTGCTTCTGTCTTGCCTAGCCTGGATTTAAGTTGCTGTGTCCTTCTCACTATTCTACAGATATTGTCCTGGGTAGACAAGTGCATACTCATAAACAGAATGGTCTTGAAGTACTCATCTAGGTAAAGTAACCTTTCAGTCTAGCAGATTGTCAGAGCCCAGAGCACACCAACCCTTCCTAGTTCAACCCTGTGCACTCAAGGCCAGCTCTCTGAAAGGAGAGATCTGTCTGAGAAGCACCAGCTGGCCTTGGAGATCTTTGAGAAAAAGCTGGAAGAAGCTGCAGTAGGAGTTCCTACGTCCTTTGGTTGGGAGATGGTTTTAAGCAGAGGTTGTCATCCTTGGCGCATGACACGGCTGCCTTGCAGCTATTGATCTGGACCCTGTGGATCTGGACTCTAACCCTGACCCAGGGACTGACTTCCTGGCCTGACCTCAGACATGCCTCATTACAGTGGACTTGTCTGGAGATCTGGACTTCTGTCTGAGCCTGCTTACTATCACTGGGCCTGTCCTGCTTGCCTCACTCTGGTGCTGTGGGACAGGACCCTTGTCAGTGAGGCCACTGCCTCTGAAGGCCTCGTTATCATGCTGGGCTACTGGACCTCCTTTAGGGAGCAGCACCTGCCCTTGGTGCTCCCTTACACAGGCGTCCTTAATCAGAAATTGTACCGGGACCTTACAGAAATATAGACCTATACTTACATCAAATAGGAATGGCTTAAAAAAAAGAAAAGAAAATGCTAATTCAGGCCATGAATATATTGTTTGCATATGATATTTTTAAAATTAAAATCGGTTCTGATCTCTCCTTCCCAGTCATCTTTTCGAGATACAATTAAGAAGGATCAGCATTTGCAGTGCCTAAATTTGATCAAAAATTAATATCTCCACTGAATCTAATTTGTGAACAAAACGTCAGGTCAAAATGTATCATGAGTAAATTATTTTTTTAAAATGCAGTGGGAAAGCTAGAGCTCATGGAAATCTTTTGCTGTAGTGTCTATCTGAGAAAGAGTAAATATTTCCAGGCACCCCTAGGAACTTTTAAGCCAGAATGAGTAACTCGATGATGCTCTATACCAAAGGAAGGTGAAACTCTGATTAGGAAATGAAACATTCTTACAGTCTTCTGGACAGGCTGCCTCAGTTCTATTCAGGCATTTGCACATAATAAATAGAGATGCCTTACTGTAGGTCTTAAAGAAATTTCAGGCAATTCAGATTTAACAGATCATTCCATTACCCTGAACTAATGGAAGAAATTAGAGACAAACAGTTACATTTCAAAATGTGGATTTGGCACTGGAAACTTTTTAACTCAGATGCAAAATTATGTAGACAAGATATGCAAATAAGAAGTTTGAGCCATATTTACACCATCGAGTTTTATCTGACCATGGATTTGTATTAGCTTTTGAGAGGACACACTCAAGATTAGCTTTGCAGCTTGTTCAAACACCAAGTCTCAGTGGGTTGTACAGTACAGGTATCTCTATGCTGTGTTTAGTATTCCATCAAATAGCATCTGGACAGGCTGCCCGCAGTATGCCAGTGACAGCTCTTGTAGAAGACAGAGAATAATGTAGACATATTCAGGGACACAGTTATTTACTTGGTGTATAACTGTCATAGCCACTGATTTCAACAAATCTTTGACAATAAACCCAATCCAGGAACTTCCCAGTGTTGTTTTGGTATCCTGTTTTGCGGTGTTCAGATGTTCACCACAAAATCCCGTGAACACCCTGGAGATAACTTCTCCTTTCTTCATCAAATATGTCATTCTTTGTTCTATGGTTTTCACAGTTCTCAATGAAAAAGAGAAAAAATACCCTTTGAAGCAGGTTCTAAACTCCTGAAGAAATAACTAACAATGGAAAGGACCATAGTCACCACAGGGAAAAAGCACTTCTGCTAGCACTCCTAAAGTCCCTTTACCATGTACTCCTACTTACTTTGTAATGATTGCATGTTTTCCCTTCGGGCCCACTAAAGTATTTAATTGCAATTACACTCATTTACATAGCAGATGAGGCTAATTGCTGGTATTAGTTACCAAATGTATGCTTATATTGTGAGGGTAAAAAAATGCCCTACAGAAAAGAAAACGACTATGCCTCTAATTAAGGAGCTATGAGTCAAAGTGAGCTTGTTCAGAGATGTAAATATAGAATCAAGGGCTTTCAGTGTTCTGCAGTGCATTTTATTATACCACTAGTTCCCATATTTCAGAGATAACACTGGCAGACCTCAGAGTACATACAATGAACTATTCTCATTTTCTCAGATGCGGGGATGATGGGCACCACATAAAAGCTCAGACAGAGAGATCCAGATTTCTAAAATTTTTAATTAGAAATTAATGTGAATGTTGTATTAGGAAGGTTCTTTGTGTGTAATTGATACACTGAACTTATTATTTTAAGCAGTCCCATCACCTATTCTTTTGGGCTAATTCCCAGGAAAAGTCCTTTTTTACTTTATTCAGAGCTCAAACTGCTTTGTGTCAATGGACTTCATTTTGCATGCAATTATACGCAAGGACTTTTAAGATACCATGCTACTAAAGTGAATGTGAGAAGCTTCAGGTCAAGTGGAAACCCAGATGAATAACAATGCCAGGATTTGGCCCTGGATAACATTTCTAATATAAAAATTCTTGAACGATTTGCATCTATACATCTATCTTTATACAGAGGGAGAGGGCTAGTCCCGGATGGTGGAATGAAGATTTGCTAATTTTAGTTAGCTTCAGGAGGTCACAGTGAGAACAGAAGTGTGCCCATCAGTATCCCTTGGACAGGGTTGAAAAGCTCCCCATAAACATTTAAAAATTAACACTTTATCAAACTGTGCCTTAAATTTTTCCGTTCCTGGAAGTCTACCAAATCTTGACAGCAGTTAAGCTGTGGGTGTGCAGAAACACTACATACCATATTTACTATTATCATCTTTTAGGTAATTTCCCATTAGTCTACTATGTTTTGCCTATGTTCAAAATTGAAATTCTTTTGGTTTGGTGGTGGGTAGCAGGAAGCATCCTTTTCTTTATGCATTACCTAAAAAGCAATTTGAGTGGGCTCATGAAAGGGGTTCCCACATGTTCTGGTAATACAGAGAAATACAAAAATAAATGAAGACAGTATGTTAAATCGACATGCTCTAGCCTTTCTTGGATTTATATCTCAGTTTTTCCATCACTAAATCTAGTAGTCATCACTGGTTGGAGACCAGTTTACCAGGTGAATGAGACATCACAGAGCCACAACCATATAATTTTATAACAGCACTGATCTACACCTCAGCTACAGAAAGAAAAACACATTATAGTATTTATAAAAGCCACATTTCTTTGGATTTCTGTTAATGTTAAAACCACTTCAAAATAATGTCTGAATTTGCCACTTTGTTTCCTTATTTGATTACAAGTTGTTTCTGCCTCCCACCAAAAAATAATTGCCACCCCCATGCAAAAATTAATTCCAACATTAAAACAGTAAACAGCTTGATTTTCTGTTGCCTTTCATATCATATAATGTAAATCCTGTGTAATATATTACCATTCTGATATAGAAAGCCTTAAAGTCACAAAGAGATGATATAAACAAGAATCTATTCCTCTTGCTTTATTAGTTTTGATATTCCTAGATGCTGCTTTATGCTAGTATTAGATTCATCAGTGTTTGATTACTTACACAGGTCATTTCATAAAATGAAACTGGCCGTGAGCCATATTATCAGCCGCTCCCTATTTTCTTTCTGAAAAGAAGATGAAAAAAAGTTTTAAACCACCTAAAATGCATTCCATGAATGCCAAGGCCTCTCCCTTCTGAGTGCCTATTCTCGTTAAATATATACCTTTGTAGGACTAATCCCAAATGGTTTGATGACAGGGGTCATGCAAGTGTCATTTTTCAAACTTGTGTGAAAATCCATTTCAAGCCATCTTCCCCTCTTATATTTCACCTCATTTCTGGAGCACTCATGCAGCATAATTACTTAGCTAGAGCACAAAATGTAAACAGGACATCCTCTCAGATAGGAGATCCCAACATGTTGAAAAGTATATGCCTTAGTTCTTACTCAGTTCTGGAAAGTATCCCAAGACTTCCACAAAAAGATACTGTTTCTGTTAACGTGGAACATAAACTTAGCCCTTAACATAAAACAAAACCAAACAACATCTGTCCTTACAGTTTGATTGTTTGTTCCATCCTAGTATAATTACTCTTGCATGACAGCAGCCCCTGCAGGCTATACCCTTGCTTACTCTACTTTGCCCTGAGAGGACACTGGGCATTAAGAGGTGAAATCACTGCTAGTGAACTTTCATTTAGAAATGCTTAGTGCTACAGCACAGTCACATTTTTATAACTCTCTGGGATTTTTTTTTTAATAGCATTTTGCCAATTCAAGTTGACAGAGAGAGATTTGTGTTTCCGAAATCACAGGTCTCTGAAAAAATCCCTGGAGCTTCCAAGGGCAAAAATGGTCAAGGTGAGAGAGAGTTCAATTTTTCACTCCTCTGTTCCTTTACAGGAATAAGAAGTAGTTCTTCTAATGTTTGGTCGTTATTTTAAGGCTTACTTGCAGTGTTTCTACCTAATCGCAATAAAATTTTAAATGGCCATAAAAAAAAAGGGAGAACATGCTCTAGTCACTACCCTTGCAGATAGCATGGGGATGGTAGAAAGCCAAAATTGTCTTGTCCTAACACATCTTCTGCCACTGTGACAAAAAGGGGTCAAAGCAACCAAGCTCCCAAAACTGAAAACCTCAAGAAAGGAGGGTACTCCAATTGGTACTCCAATTCTAGTTGCTTTTTCAATATTTCCTGTGGACTTGGCACTAAAGCAATATGTACCTTAATCCCATTCCTCAACTGGTATACCCTTGGCTGAACATCTACACTTCCTCTGGTCTCTGGATCTGCAGAACTCCCCCAGGGCAGTGGGACTTCATCACAGCCACAAGGCTGTCTCTTTCTCATGAGAGGTATGTGGACTGCTTGGAAGACTGACAGATCTATTTGGGTGTGAAAACACACTTTTTAAAACTTGGTTCTACAGGAATCATCATAATCTAATCTAATCTAATCAAATTAGAAACATCTAAGAAGAACAGATACAGATTGTGTCTTGTCTGCACCCTCTTAGTGGCATAATGCATAATGTAAATCCTCTGATCACACAAGCCTCAGTTAAAGTTCACATCTAAACACCTGACAGTGGATAATCATTGCTACTTGATTTTCTGATCATGCAATTGCAAATATTTTCAGCTATAAACACCATTATGACAGCAGTTGTAGTTCTTTACTACCTTTTTCTATACTGTTCACACAGCATGAAAAGAGTGACACCATTTGGCTTCATGGTAAATATGAAAGTTCATGGTTCATAACATCAGTCTAGTTTTCCATTGATAAGTTTGTCTTTTTTGAGCACTATGTAGTTGGTGAAGTGACTTTCCGAGTCAAGGTACTCCTCCCTTTTTGTATTTTTATTCTAAACCCTCCACAATTTCTGTGATCACAGAAGCTGTGATTTGTTTTTTTTTTTTAGAGATCAGTTGCACAAACATTTCAGGTGTAAAATTTAATGAAGTAAAACACAGTATTTTCAAAAAGAAAAAATAATAGTTGTTTTAGGATCAGTAACCTGATTCTAAAGTTTGCTTAAGTTGAAGCAAGAAAAAAAGTTCACTGAAACCAGAGCCAGATTCCCATGCAGTCTATGTGCCTGAGAAATTGCTTTAGAGTAGGATGGACCTTTTGTTAAGGGACCAAATTCCCACTTTCCTTATATAAGTACACAATAGAAGACTTACCTCTAAAGACTTATGGCTCCTAGGCAGATTCCTTACAGTCACACCATTTCTTTAGTAGAAGAGGCACTGTGAAGACAACAGAAGCCACAGTTCATAGTGAACACAGACAATAGCCCCAGAAGTCTTTGCCAAAATTACAGGTTCATCATCTAGTCACTACTTTTTTCCAGAAGTGGCCAAAAAGTTAGCAATAAGTGTTATTAATTCAAAACCATGTCTTCTAACAGCAGTGTTTATCGTATCCGTATTTTTACCCTTGTAACAGAAGGAATGCTTTTATGAAAGAATGTCCCTCAGCTTTTTCTCACCTCTATTTGTCTATGTTCAAAAGCAGATCATGGGATTTATAGGGCAGATGACCCACAAGCTGTAAATTGTAGCTCATTCACTTCTATATGAGCTCCGGCGTTATCCATTTAGCATTGCTATAGTTGCTCTGCGATGTGGAATGAACAGAAGAACAAAGACCTAGAAGAAGGTAAAAGATTTGGCACTGTCACCTTGAAATTGGTTGGTAGCCTAAGTGCTATTGTGCTTTTTAATGAGGATTTCTTTTTTGAATCTTTAAAACCTGTTTTCTCCCAGTTTCCTATTGCGAGAATTAGCTGAGTTGAAACACTCTTCTATGTATGTTATTGGTAAGAACAGAACCCCACATAAGTTGCTGTTTTAAAAGTGCTATTTGTGAAAGAAAGAATAAAATAAAAGAGCAATTTGATTGATTGTTTGTTTAATCAAAGAGTCTAATTATTTTAAATTTCATGTTTTTACGTTCTTTACATATCTGTCAAGTCTTCATCAAAGGAATTATCCCTGTCACATCTCTACTATGTTTTTGCTATCATTTTCATTCATTGGTTCTCAAGAATTGGACGCACAGTAAACAGCACTAGTAACATCTGAGCATCTTCTAATTAGCAGGGGAACCATACTCTTTTTGGGTCTGTGCCAAACATCTGAGAGCTGGAAGTGAAAGGAGCTTTACTTGAGAAGGCCTTCAGTAGCAGAAAACCCTTACGACCAATAACCCTGAGAGACCAGAAAGTGCTAGCACAGTCCCCTAAAGACTATATGTAAAGGGATGCAGGCAGGGCAGCCAGGGGACACACTGATTCAGATGTCCTTCTTGCAACTTCCACTCATAGAACTTCTATGAAAGTCCCAGTGGTGATAAACGTGCTTTTCTGTCATACATCCCCTCAGGAGGACAGCTGCGGAAACGTCCCCTCCCCTCTGTAAAATGAATCACCCCTGGATAGAGTGGGTGTAGCTGTTTGTACATCTCTTATCATACTAAGGATGTGCTAATATCTTGACCTGCAAACCACAGGACCACCCAAGCCTCTAGCAGCTAAACTGAAACGATTTGGTTGTGATTTATGTTGGGAGGTTTCCTCTGCAATATATTCACCCTTGAAGAAGATGAAGAAAACACATAAATTTGCCTATTTAATCTAGAAATGGAAGAAGAGTATCAAGTATATTGTAAAAAGCTCTCAAAAATTAGTGTGATAGTTCAAGGCATAATCTTCTAGATGCCATACTTAGATGAAGAATGAGGACACAGAATAATGCATAGTCACGTGACCTGAAAGGAAGATTAAACATTTAAGATTCAAAAATGGGAAGTAGAGAAAAGGCCACATGTAGAGCTTGGGAAGAAAAATCAGTCCTGGCAAGAAAGGTTTGTACATCTAGACTGTTTCTCCCTAGTGCAATTTTCCAGACAAGCAAATTTTGTGGAGTCTCAATGCTCTTCCTTGTCAGCCAAAAATTTTCTCTTTTGAGATCAGCACCCAAGTTGGACAAAAGCTTTATGCTTGGCTGAAGGTATTGACATAACCTTGTAAAGATGAAATTGTTGGAGACCCTACTGTGAAAAATATCCTATAAAAAATGCTAAAATTATTTCCATTTTGTTTTCCCTTTAAATGTTCATGGGGGTTGCTGTTCACAGCTAAGAGTATTTCAAAAAGCCAGCACAGAATCACAAACTGGTTTACAAGTTCTGAAAAGTTCTCATCTCACGTAATGTTTCTATTTGAATCCAAGGATATAATAAATAAACTGTAGCTGCTTGCCAGAAGCAATCCAAACCTATAATTTAGGTTATTACAGTAAAATATATGCTCAAAAAAGTAAAACAGTATTTATATCAAAGCTAACAACAGGTATTTCTCAAAGATCTGGCAGATGACAGTCAGCTAAAAGCAATGTGATAAACTGGAGTAACAGATGTCTTCTGATAATTTTGGACAATACTAATTATGTTGACTCTTAGTAACATTTTTTTATACCAATAACTGTTTTTATACCAATATCATGTTATATTTGAAGGAAACCAGAATGTCTCTTTTCCCTTCATGAAACAAATTTAGAAGCCAGAAGTCCAAAGAGTCACTCCATATTCCCACTGCTACAGAATATGTGAGAACTGTTAACATGAATGACATGAGTCTAAATGGAAATCAAGATTTATAAGAATCTGATATGTACCAAGCTGCATGACTTATGATTTGCCCACTTATCAGAAGATCAATGTTAAAAATACACTGGTCGAATGTATCATGGGAGCAGGGTTTACAGAACTTTCGAGTACTCAGAGAGATGGTTAAAGTCAATCTGAGCTGCAGGGGTTCAGCTCCCTTAAAACCAGTAACTGATAATGTAAACCTTTATCGGTCATGGATCAATAACATTTTATCAGGCATTCAATATAAACTCTCTTTCAGAAGATCCCAAATGTAAACAAATGCAGAACATCTAGGACGTTTTTTTTTCTCCTTTACATGTAAACTTTTTTAGACACATTTTTAAACAAAGTCCTTGTAAAAAACCGAGATCTTGCCAGGTATCCAGCAAAATCTGGATATTTCCAACAAAAGCAGAGCACAGGTTCCAAAGTAGAAGAAAGCTCTTGGACAAAGCTGTACTGAAAACATATTATCTTGCTTAGTCAAAGGAAAATCTGTTATATCAGTAGCTCCCAAGAGATGTCCAGGATCAATAGGTCAGAGCACCCTCATACCCTCTTTAATAATACACAGCTACAACAGCTTTTCCTCTTGGCTGCACCCATTTACGTGTCTCTCTGGGTAGTTGAGAGTTTTGTAAACCCTGCTCCCGTGACACATTGGGCTGCACTCAATCTACATTCAGTATGCATCAAGGTTCATACTCACTATATGAGTGGTTTACAAGGCAAAATACTCGGTCATTTTACTGCCTGATGTTTGTCTTTGGCCTCCACTGACAAATTATTCACTTTTCCTCAATCCACTGAGAGCTGCCTGTGTACAGCAGGAGAAAAAGGCCCAAAGCATATGATGAAGAGCTTCAACAGATGGGCTCTGGCAGATCTTTCTGCACTGGTGTAAGATTTTACCCGCAGCTGACTGCTCTATTCTTTGCTATACCTTAAAGCCCCTATAGAAGAGTTAGCAAAGAGCAATACGTATCCACAGCTCAGCCTGTGTTTATCTTAACTATTTTGTCTGGTGGCCATGCTAAAGCATGGACATATATGTCCTTTTCTTAACATCTTCAGTCCCGAACCCTATGCAGAAATAGAGGACAGGCAGCCGGGGAGATGATGTACAAATTATCATAGCAAGAACAGTCAGAGCTTGTCTGACAAAGCCCTAAGATTAAGTTCAGTTACTGTATAATAGCAGACAGATTTTGTATCTGGGGATTACAGGTATATCCTGCAGAAGCAAGGGGACAGACATCTGTGATCTAATAGCTGTTTTGCATGTCTTTTGCCACATTCATTGAGTCAATAAAGTTAGCATGGTTACTGAAAGGGAAAGAGAGGGACAGGAATGGAGAGAGAAAGAGAGAGAGACATAGACAGGGAGGGAGAGAGCAAAGAAAAGAGAAAGAGAGGGGAGCGGGAGAAAAAGAGAGAGGGGCATATTGCAGAGTATATATAGTAATGCAATGTTATGTAATGGCTTCAGTAACTTCCCTACCCAGGAGATCAGGAATGTCATGATTGGTTTCCTAACCTGATAGTATTTTACTTTTAAAAAATGGGAAAAAGGCATTTTTTCAAACTGGTTGCAGGATACTTAGGGGACATTGTCTTAAATTATATGTATACCTATGCATCTATGTAAGCTGTAATTTTAAAAACCATTCTGTTCCCCAGCCCATTGGTGGACGGAAGGAAGGAAAGAGATCAGTGGAGAGGAATGTTTAAATAGCTTCTTGTTTTTCACTCACAGGACAGATGGCGTGCAAACTAATGAAAAATAAAACCCCAACTGACATTGTATAGCAGCTGTGTAGAGTGTCAACTATAGGAAGAAACGTGGCCCACTGGATAGACTGTTTTACTAGAAATGAGAGAACTTGGGTTCTAAGCCCGGTTTCCTATTCCCAGAATGCCTATACTTTTATAAAAGAAGTCTCTGTGCCTCAGTTTCTTCATCTGTAGAACAGGAACAATTAGATGTTTCACTTTATAAAGAGAAAGACAGAGACAAATGATGAGAACTTCATTTTTGTGGGAAAGCCCACTGAAAACACAAAATATTTTACTTAACTAATGAGTGGTCACAGTGCTTATATGAAGAAAACTGAGCTCTTTCACTGCTCTAGAAATATTTTGATATCAGTGATCAGAATTAGTATGTTGTGATACTACTAATAAGCCTAAGATTTTACTCACAACTCAAAGCAAATGAGATTCATAAAGTTCAAGGTACAGTCCTGGAACAAGAAGAGTCCATGAGTTATTGCTCATTTCCTGGGGAGAGCTTTACGTTTTTTCCAGAAGGCTAAGCTTTTCCTCTTTACATATTTTTGGTCTGCAAAAATTCCTTCTGTAATATGGTTGACTTTCTTCTTTTTCAAGTTGCTGTGCTGATACTGTTTTCTTCAGCCTATGTCATTATGTGCCAATCTTTTCCTGCTTTTAAGATGGTTCTATATTTTTTCTTTCATTTTTTTTTCCCTCCTTACTCAGTCATTGTCTTGAAGCCCCAAGAAGAGTTTCTATAATCACTATGATCACAACTTAGTCTGGGAAGACACAGTTGCCTTTCTACTTAAGATAAGTCAGAACAGAACAAAATTGATGTGATTTATGTCAGTTTCCAAAGGATCAGGGCTAGCTGCAGGGGTTACCTTGATTTTGATCTCTTGCAATTTTTTTCGAAACAGAGCAGGAAGAATCTCTCCCATAGCCACTACATTTTTTCCTATCAGGCCATTATGGAAAAGCCACATTAAATTTTCAGAGTAGCAGTGAAGATAACATTGTGCCTCTCTCCGATGCTTTGGAGGCTATCAGCTTTGAAAGGAAGTATGTGCAAGTTTAAAGTTGCAATGATTGTGTTCGACTACTGCCTCTTTGATACACCAGATCTTCTGTTTATCCACTGGATTCGTGAGGGTGTGGAGGAAACATGGTTGTGATATGATTCAAGATGGTAGATATAAAAGAGTAAGAGATTTCTCCCTGCATTCTCAAATTCTTCCTTTACTCTAAAGACTTGAGGACTGATTCTCTCTGTGGGGATTTACATCTCAATGAAGCAATGCCTGTGCTACAGCATTCTCATAGTACTGTGTATCTACATTTTCTGTTTATTAATCTAAAGAAACAGATAATTTCCCCTGAATATAGCAGTTAAGTATGATGAGGTTTAGGGAACTTCTATGCTGTGAAAGATTTTTGCTATAAATTAAAGCCTTATTAACCAACTTGTCTAGTATGTGGCACAAAGGGACATATCTTATTATGGTATTAATGATGAAACAGAAGAACATAGATGTCTTCTTAATCTTACCCTGTGAAATAATTCCATCACATATCATGTTATCAATATTTAAGACTGCCTAAGAATATAAATGATACTGGCCATATATGTAACTGTAAAGTACGTGTGACGTCAGATTAGTTAATATAAAATAACTGAAGAAAACTTGTTTATTGTTGCCATAGTGGTGGAAGTGATGAAGTGGAGCAAATGCAACGTTTATCATACTGTACACATTAAAAGTTATGATTGTGCAGGAACATTTCTCAGTTAAATGGTATGTGTCGGAGAAAACACTGCACCAAATAACAAAGAAAGGAATACATTTTGTTCTGCCATCCTTTTCTCTTTTTTTTTCTTCTTTTGAACTAGATCCCCAGTGTAGCCTAGAGGATACTTTATTTATGTCCCTGCAGTTCAGGGCCTACAAACCAATTCATCATGTTGCTGCCTTGCCTCATCTGCTGTAAATGAATGACCCCTCCTGCAACTTTCTGAAGTCTGTTTGCCATTATGTAGATTAATGCAATAAATACGCATATGTGTGTACATGTGTGTGTGAAAAAACGCATTGATGGAGTATATTGCGTTATGTTCCACAGCCAGTTCCATCCAGAATCTGTAATTTAGCATTCAGTAAATACAAATGACTCTCCAATACCACAAGGAAATGTGTCTGTGTTCTATTGAGTCATATCAATTTTTTACTTAAATGCTATAAAATAGATATTAGCTTAGACTGTCTTTTGCATGCAATAATTCAAATCAGATTTATAGCTTCATGTCATAGACATATTCCCACCATTCATACATGAAGAGGTTAGAAAATCTGAATTAAAGTAGCAGACCTGGAATGCTTTGGGTCTCTTCTTTGATAAGTAGCATTAAAAGCCAATTCTGTACAACTCCAAGTCTTTGTATTTTACACTTGAATGTGTTTTCTCAATAGGTATATGAAAAAAGATTAGACATTTTGAAAAGGGTACACAAAAGGAGTGTGAACCAAATTCTGTAAAAAATCATTTTCACAATTAAATTAATATAGGGATGATTTAATCACTGGACTTGCAGGTTTAATCCTATGCCCTTTCCTGCAAGAACAGGAAAATTTTGACTAGCACAAATAACCTTTTTGGCCTGAGTGGAATGAGCCGGGTTTGTAAGTATTTAACATGGGATTGAGTATTTCCAGGATCAGGCTCTTATTCTGAAGCTGGTTTGTTTATCGGCTGGTGAGCAGTATGCTCATCTTTTCAGCACAAACAAGCAAATGGGGTAGATTCCTGCCAGTCCTTAATGTCTTTACAGTTTTCATTTAAAAAAAAAATCCCAAGCAACAACAACAGAAAGAGTCTCAAAGAATCTGTTTTTTAAAAATTTTAGCTTTTGAAGTTTTTCACATCCCTGCTTCTAACACAGTCATTAAGGTTCTATTCTGTAGATATATTCTGATCCTGTAGATATTTTCCATACCCAGTTTAAGCCATTTGATGAATAAAAAGCTGACAGAAACTAATGAATTTATAGAAAAGAATGGCACACAATGCTAACTAAATTGAGTTAAAGACATGAAATAAGAACACCTTAACAATTTCAGCTGCTTATTTCTGGTCCAAAAAATCAGTTCTTTGCTATCAGTTTTGATAAGCAGCCTTCCTCGCCGATGAGACTATAAGATGATAATGTCATTCAATAACTCTCACACCCTTTCCTGCTATTTGTCCAGTGAGGAAACTAAGGGTTTTCTTGTCGTGTGGACACAGAGGAAATATCCAGCAACCAAATACTGACTCTTGCATGCAAACAGGTCCATATCCTCTTTCCGCCTGACAACTTCCTTCCTGCCTGCTAGGAACAAATCTACTCTTCATTTTTCCGGAGTTCTTTATTCAGACTACTCAGAAAGCCCTTGGGTAGGTACAAACATTTTATTAATGTAAACTTCATCTAACAGCTGGATACTTAGGGCAGCCAGGCCCAAATTTACAGTAGAGAATTGTTTGCTGCTTTTAACTGTAGCGTTGCTGCAGATGAGTCACTAAATGCTCTGTGCCAGGCATTAATATAAAGAGTTTACTGAGATGCCTGGCCTTAGCTTAACAAAGACATATTTGCATTTCTGATGTTTTGTGAAGGCTAAACTTAGGTAAGATGAATCTTACTGGGTCTTTCCACAGCATTTCTCTGCGTTAGCAAGAAAGAGGAAGCCTTTTTCTGGATATGAAGAATGGAGGGTTTATCTCCTGTCTGGCACCTCTAAAGACAGTCACTAAGACATAAACTCTCTCCTGAGTGATGTTACTGATCAGATAACCAGCAACAAACCAGCCAACAAACAGCTAACGGCTGACAGCAGAGAACCAGTTTCTTAGGGCTGTATTTTCTGGGGTCACCTATGTTATTTATTCTTTGCTTGAAATCTTGATTTCAGAATGTAAAAGGAAAGCCCAGGCCACGTTCTGTCTTATTCCCATTGATCAATTACTTGGGAAATGTCCTGTGGCTCTACACAGACTTGTCATTCTGTGCTGTTGAAAGAATCTCAGAAATTAGTAATTAAGTTCTCAAGAAATTCTCCCTCAGTCAGGTGATTAGCCCTTTGTGTGACTGTGATCAGGCTACCTTTCACTCTAAAGATAGTTCATTCACACTTAGCTTCAGAATTGTTTATTATACCATAACACACTGTATTGATATATAACCATCAAAAAGCATCTTTTACTGGAATTTGTACATTTGTGTGTATGTATGTGTTCCTCTCATCAGAAGAATGAACCATAGAACAGTTTGGGCTGGAAGGGGTCTTTAAAGATGGGACCAATTTCTTATGTATTCTCATTTACAGCTTAAGAGTAACTAAGCAGTATTCAGCAGAGTCACAAACGTGTGTATGGTCAGAATCGGGCCCCTTCCCTATAAGACAATAGAGAGTGGAGTCCCTCATAGTGCTGCAGCATTGTGACATACTGCAGTGCAGCTGTGAACAATCTCTACCACACAGAATTTCTGCAATGTTCCCTGAAATCTCTGAGAATACATCCTTGTTTGGTAGATGTATTGGACTGCCAGTCTGAAAGAAACCCAAATCATCACTGAGAAATATAAGGGGAGTTGCAGGGAGAAAGAGCAAAAGAGAGAGAAGGAGCTAAAGAGGGAAATGCCATATACAGAAGTGAAAGCCATTCATTCATATTGAAAGTTATCATTACTATATTATGAATGTGAATCATATACAACATAGATGTTGTATAAAACAATATCAATAAATATGTTTTCTGTCATGATAAATAATTGTTAGAAACTTTTTATATGGCTGGAGTTGACAAGCATTTACAATTCTTTTAATGGCATTTAGATTAATCATATTTCCTCTTCTATAAATACTTATGAATGAAATCTTAGTACAAAGTATGGTCTCCATTTTAAAGGATAGCAGCAAACTTCTATAAGCATATTGTTCTGGTAGTCATTGTCAATGTCTCCTATAGTTTAAGTTTAGAATACCTTTACTTTTAAAAATGTTTAAGATTACAGGTGCCTCACAACTGGATACTTCAGCTGTTTGCTGTTCTAGCATCTACATACCTATACCAAAGACCAGATGGGCCATGTGTCAGCAAAACTGAAAAGCTGAATTTTTCCTAACATGGCAAGCACTTGAATGTTTTACTTTCCTTAACACTGCCTGCCTTTTCACAGAAAGTGAGCAAGCAGTGGTCGGTCAGGACCCAGAGCGCAGCCCCAGGCCGCAGCGAGGCCTCTCCGCCACGGCCTGGTCCCGGAGGCCGGTAAGGGCCCGCTGGAGCTTGGGCCTGCACCCACCCCTGGCCTGCCTTCAGGTGCCTCTCCTGGGTGAGCTCCTCAAACCCCTTTTGGGGTCCCATCTCTCCTTTTGCTCCTGACTGGAGCCTCGGGCTGGACCCCGGACCAGGTTTGTCCCCTTGCAGTGCTGGGGTCTGTTGATGGGCCCCACTGCGTGCAGGCCCTGTGGGACAGAGCCCATGGGTGAGGGCACGGCCCGCTCCAGGGCTGCCCAGGCCTCCATGTCCCTCACCGCTCCCTGGCAGTCACGTTCAGACTAGAGTGGTTCACCTCGTAAGTCAATGGAGGCAGAGATGGAAAACCAGTGTGATTTGGTGAATGAGACCATTCTGCAGAACTAGAGCATGGCAGAACTGAAGATCAGTGCTTTCACTGATACCTCTACAGCTCGGCTGGGGAAATCATAACTGGAAGAAACTGTTGGATTACAAAAGGAGAGGACATTTGTACAGACAATAAGAATATATGTCTGTATAGTTGTTATTAAAAGAAAAACATAAAAAGGTAAAAAAAAAGAGCAGCATTTAAAGCAATTCTTCAGGGTTTAAAACAGCTTCTGTGTGAGATCTTAAGTCCTCCAGCTGTGTAAAGTTCTTCTTCTTTCATATGAAAGATAAAACACTGCAAATAGCTTCTCAGACTGAAGAGCCACCAAGTCTGAGCAGTTTTAGCAATTACTGTGTACAATGTTTTTCAGTAGATACTTTTCTAACAAGAACATAATGAAGACTAAATTGCTTTTTCAGTTATGGCTGAATAATTTGAAATAACCTCCCAGGTTAAAACACTACCCTTACATCAGGTTAACCTGCATTCCTTAGCACAACAGCTCTGGTGTCAAGTTCTGTGCCATGTACACTAGTATTACAAGTAAAGTGATTCTAATAAATTCATGGTAGGCATTGTTAAACCTGAGAAGTTGCACATTAGATTTTGCTTGGAATTGCTTTCCAGGTTGAATTTTCCTGAAGATGAAAGAAATCAGATTGCCAGTGTTCCTCTGCTCTACGTAGAAGTTGCAAGAAAAAGCCCATCTGATTCTGATACAGGATGGAAGTAGGTAGCGTTTTTTAGCATTGGGTTATCTCATTCATAAAATGGTATTGTTACTGATGCAATTGGTAACTTAATCCCAGTGCCAAACTACTGGCCACAGTCAGACTTGTTGGAATGAAAATTATGAAATCAAAATTACTTTTTTGGTTAAAATGAATCTAAACATGTTAATCTTTTTGCAGTTATATAAATGCAACGAAATCTTCCTTTTTTTCTTCTGCTTGTGTAAGCCGGAATTTCAGAGGGAATTCAGACTGACATTTGTTAAAGTAGTTTTCAAAAAGCAATAGTAACAAGCAGAAAACATCACCTTCTTAGCCGAGCACATGTAAAAAGTCAAATTATTAAGTAAGGAAATGTTTGCAATTTTTATTGTGAGGCAGTATATATAAAGTGCAATTTATGTATAGAGACAGCTACTTAAAAACTCTGTCCTGTCTCTGGGTCAAATTGATACGAAGATACTTAATTATTGCCAAGGGCCTTTTTCCTTTTATATCTACAAAGGGAAAAGCACAATGGCACTAAAACCTAATAGTTCGTATTTTTCTGCTACAACAGAATAATAGTACCATTGATTGGCCTGTAGTTCCACTTACTCTTTCAGTAGCATATAATAATCTTCAATTCCTGTTTAAGTTGTTTGCAAATTTAAACATTTGTTGACTTTCACCATTGAGGTGGCTGCATTTCAGCATTAAACTCTGGAGACTTCCAAGTATAATGCAATGTGTATATGTATCTATTACTGCTCATCACTATCACTTTAGCACTTATGTACAGTAATAACACTTAATATTTATGTTGGGGTTGTGTCTAGAGGAATCAGTCAGATGAAGGAAACTAAAATAATATAGATAGTAAGTACATAGCTGTTACTCAAACAAAGTGCAACTCAAATAACACTCGGAAATCTGTTGTTTTCATGATATCTCTATGCACTTTGTGACAGTAAAAGAACAGAATTAACATGTATTTTCCTATAAACATTACAGTGGATAGAACAGAGATGCAATCATCTCTTCTGTCAAGCTTAAGAGTATGCTCATAATTGTCAAAATGTACTTTGGGATTTAGTGGTGCGCAGGAGAAAATCTGTGATTTTTTTGCAGTAGGTTTTATTTGTGCTCAAGGAAAGAAAATCAAAGAATAAGCCTCAGTTCTTAGTTTAGACTTAAAGCTCCACCTACAACATCATTACATCTTGATGTTACATAAGTATCATTTAATGACAGAAGATAGATGGCAGGAGGACTCTTTTCTGTAGTCTATATTATGTCGTAATTCTAACAGTGTTATTATGATCTTTGAAAACAGAATTGTAAATCGTTAAGTCTTATGTAAGCATGAATCCAGTTATAAGTGAAAATATTGCTAAAATAAATTGCTTTTGAAATAAAAAAAAACCCTTTGCAATTTATGTTTCATAACTTTCCTAGAACTGAAGACTGACAAGTCACAATTTCACTTTGTGTTTCTGATACTATTATTGTCGTTGGTTTTAATACACTTCACATTGGCATATGCCCCAAGTTAGGACAGTGCAATTACAGAAGTTTGCTGTCTCTCTATTTGATCAAGCCCCAGTTGTCATCATAATTCTACCCTTACCTACATATTGTCTATACATTTTTAAAATCTAATTTCTAATTCAGACTCATTACTTCATCTTAAACAAGTTCTTCTTTCTGGCCTTCTTCACATTCATACTTGTCTCATGTGTCAATAGAGAACATTGATGTTAAACATTTCACTTACTTTGGCTGCCTCACTAATTTTAATACATCTGCAGGCTGCCACAGTATGTTGAATTAGGCTAAAAGCTTTCTTGTTTTCAAGGACTTTCATGCTTCAACATCTCTCTCCTTTTATCCGCTGCAGATGCCCAAGACTGTTACTGTGCTTCTGCAGTTCTTTCCCAAGGACTTGGTTTCCTTGATACACATTTAAGAAGTCAGCCATATGATATAGACAGGCTATTTAGAAGCTGGAAATAAATTGTCTAAAGAAATTATTTCTTTAGCTGATAGCAGAAGAATCTGAAACTGAATAAAATTGTTTCCTTTTTTCTCATCTTTGTTTGGCAGTCACCTTCAGTTGGTTATCTTTCTTGACAATGTAAAGTGATAATAACACAACCAACCACCTATGAGAAATGTTAAGGCTTATAAATGTAATCAGAACTTCAGATCCCATAACAAAATACTAATTATTTAATGGTGAAGACAGCTATGTTTACACTTCTAGAACTTTATTTTGCTCCATATTATTCAAGTGTGTCAGTGATCAAGCATGTCAGTGATGGGACTTCCCATTCCCCTCTCCTATTTTCTTGTTAAAAAAAAATTGAGAACTAAAAAGCATGGATCTTGCATCCAGGCTATCAAATTGCATTAATTCTGTAGGTTGTACTTAGAGTGAGACCATCAAGACAGACAGGTCTATCTCTATTAGCATAAAAAGAAGTCTCTCCCAAACTGACTGAGGTATTAAGCACAAGCATTTATGTGTAAGAGAAGCTTGCCCATTTCTACCCTGTATATAAAAGTAAAGGATCCATTTCTTTTACTACGTATACTAATAATATTTCTTCCAAACAAATGTCCCCTTTTTAGGGAAAAGGGGAGTGGGAACAAAATTATTTAGAATATTAAAATATGTACACTGTACACAGATATATAAAACTGACTGAGGTTTTTGTGTATCATGTTTGTGTAACAATAACTATCAGTTATTGATACGAAATTGTTAGTTATTGATACTAAAAGTATCAAGCATATTGTGTCTGTAATAATCTTCTCCTGTAAACCCAGCAACTTGCACCAGCAGTGAATCAGTGCCACAGAATTACTCATATAATAGAATTTTCCAGGAGTGTCCAAAAATAATAATAAAGAATAATAAAAAAAATCTCATTGGCAAGCAGGTGCATTTCAGTGATAAAGATAAGAATTTTTAATTCAGCTTATTGAAATTTGGTATTGCATTGATTTGGTTTCTAATGATCAGTGAACTTTATTCCTCTTGAACTGAAAGAAAATGAAGTTCTGAATTGCAGTGATAAAAAAATTATTTTTGGCACATATGCAAAATTGTTTATTTTTAGGGATGACATAATTAGACTCAACATTCACAGGCAATCAGAGTACATTTCAATATACTCTCTGTACTGCTTAGGTCATGAAGTCAATCATAAACATTAACTGAAACAAAACATTCCTTGGGTAAATCAAAGGAAGTACCACTGAAATAACATAAGCAGCAGAAGAAAGCTTGGAGTTTTTCCACACTAATGTCTGATTATGTGGAACAATGTCAAGAACTCAATGGAGTACTTGTCCAACTAGTGCTTCTCGCCAATTTTCTTCTCTCAAGAATATTTAAATGTAACTGGAACAATTAACATTTAAGAAAGTTCAGCACTTTATAGGATTGAGTCCTTTATTCATTGTAGAATTTACAGAGCTTTTAGAGACTATCAGAGATGACAGAAAATTCCACACAGTCATTAACAGAGTGTTGTATGGTGATACAACACATTGAACTGCCAGAAAAGAATAGCAGACCTATGGGGTTCATCAGCTACAGGGCTGAACGCCCGCCATTGGTAGCTGTGTGGAAAATGGTACTTGCACCATATTGTTTATTTCCAGCTGTGGAAGCTGGAAGCGAAGGTATGTACAGTCTTTCTGCCTTCTTTTTCAACCAGCATGTTAATGTACCTCCTCAACAGCTATCGTCAGCCTTAAGGCATGACTTTTCACTGCTTGGTCTCTTATCAGAATCAGTTTTGCACAGAGATCACTGTGGTTTACTTGTACGTTCTGGTAGGGAGGAGAGATGGTTTGGGATCTCAAATGATAGGATTAAGATTCACTTTTGGTGGCGTGGACCACCTTTGTATGAACTATTATTGGATATGTAGAAGAGAAGTGGCAGAAGCCAAGAAGGTGACGCAATCAATCATCCATCAGTACTGTTCCTGCTGATTTGATGGTATTGAATATAATGGAACCTGATCAGTGTGAGAAGATCTGCACCTCTATCTGTCACTTCATTCCTTGCGCTTGGGACATCTCATTCACGAGAAGCATAAGCTCTGGAAAGAATCTTATCCACTAAATCTATTTGTTTTAATTTTTCATGAAAATGTCTCTAACTGCCTAAACAGCCTGATGCTAACCATTCATGACTGAGTACTGTTCTAGCTGCCAAGACAAGTGGGGGTAGCCTGCAGTGCCATTATAGAAACCCACAAAGATAAATCCTGTGTTTTTAAGCGTGTAAGTGAACATGGCTGATTGAGAAGTTTTTAGACGTAGGGTAGAATGCAGTCAGAAATTAATTAAGCTACCTATGTCTGCTCGCCCTTCACGAAGGGGTTTATGAATCAGTAGGAAGATTCTTCAGAAGAACCACATTTTCAGGCATGAGGTTTATTACCCTATGCAAAGATTTCTTTTACCTACACTCCTTCACAAGGACATCTGATGAAAGAATGACCATTTTAATCTACTATGAGTATTTCAAAGAGAAAAGATGTCTCAATAGGAAACAGCTAAAGTAATGTCTATTTAGCTTTTAGAAGGCTGATGTTTGCCAGATATGTGCCCCAGAAAAAGAAGTAATGTTTGGTTTGCGTCCTTTTGTGGATGACTTGCATCATCCAGAGAGATTTGAATGAGTCTGGTCTCTTGTATTCAAAACATCTTAATTCGTCCTTACCATGCAGTGTTTAAGCAACTTACTCCTACAGTTTGTTTCTTTGTCAATATCTTTAATACATTCTAAAATAAAAATGGATGTTTAGCTTAGTATGTCAGAGGTTTCCAGATAAAGTTTGAAAAATCAATAGTGTAAAAGCACTAGGAACTTGCTTTAGAAAATGTGTTTCTTTTGTGGCTCTTGGTAGAGAAAAAAAAAATCAGTATGATTTGTTCTTCTGAGAGTCCTACAAGCGTGACAAACGCTTCCTTTACTAATGCATCAAGTCGCTTATCTTTCAGCATGGTAGGAGGCATAGCTTATTTGTGCTAACTCTGTTAAACCTACGAATCTAAAAAAACTACTGAAAACTGAACAAGTGTGTCAGCTTCTGTTTGGCTGCCAGTGAGGCAGCTGCTGCCCTTGCAGCCACTGTGCAGTACCACTGTGAGGCAAGGGTGAGAGTTTCCAAGACAGCCCAGAATGCTCATTGGGACCATGCAAGTCCAAGCTTCAGAAATCAACTGCACAGATCATTTCTTCTGAGTCTTCTGAGAGTGCATAGATGCACAGTGTTTCAAAAGACACTGAGAACTGAGTGCTTTGGAACTGATTTTTGTGTCACTGCTATTTATTCTTTCTCAATGAAAATCATTACTCGTTGATATACATATCGACAAATCTGTAATAACAGAGATTGACTTAAATGGACAGTGAAATAAATGGTTGTCCTAAGTTAAAACATGGTATTCGGGATTTCAGTTTCTAGAATAAATAAATAATCTCCTTTATGTCTAAAAGTATACAGATTAATGACCAATAAAAATTTTACATGTAAAATGATCACAGAATGTTATTTCTAATCCATTTTATGTTTAAATACAGCAAGGTTTTTCAAGAAAACGTTTCACAAGAACCTTTCATGCATACATTAAAGTACATGTCATAGTTGGACTAACATAATTGAGTGTTATGAGCTATTAAATTAATGAGTCATGTACTGAGAGGAAGATGTACATCAAAGGCTAACGCACTTTCTGATATGCAAGCATGCACTAGCGTGTTACTTTAGATGCTCTAGCACATGGAAAGACACAACCTGCACCAACAATCTTTATTTGTAACATACCCTTCTCTGCGCATGGAAGGGCTGAGACCTACATCAATAGAATTCAAAGTTGATATAAATGATGAAGAAATTTAACTAGCAGGGAGTCAGTCTAAATGGCTGAATGACAACAGAAGTTATTCCAGCTTTCATGCTTAAATCAGAAGAGGGATAGAGTTGTGAAAGGAGAAGAAAATAACAGGAAGAGTATAAAAATAAGTAAGTCTGAGCACTCTAACTTATTATGTGTCTAGCTGGTTATCTTACTGCACACATATCTTTCTGGTTCCCTGACATCCAAACTATGTTAGTTATGATCCACTTCCATTGATTTATTGGTGAGCTAATTACACCATCACTTTCAGTTTCTCTGTATATGGCCAGAGATGCATAACCTTCTTTTTAATATACAGAACTGATGTCTGATCCTCAAATTTATTCATTGAAACAGTGACAACAGTCTTGATTCTTACTGATGAGTTTATTTTCACTGAGGTCATGAGATAACTAGAGCCAAGTATGTGCAGGTTTGGGGTCATCCATAATAGTGTGTTCACATCCAAGTTGATTTGAAATAATCAATGAATGAATAAACAGATGTTGGATGAAAGAAGTACAACACATACACAAAGTGTGTATATTCTTACCTTACAGAACTGAACATTTCTAGGAATTGTTGTGATCTGCCACATACATATTGAACTTTAAACATTTTCATCTCCACATTTCTCAATGCTATATTTTCTATTGCTAATATATACCATGGCAGACTTGTATAGTGCAAAGAACAAAAAAAGAAACAAATACTGAAGAGTCTGTAATCTATCTAATCACAGCTCAGTTGTTCATCTGTAAGGCATCACTGTTGAGCAGGGTGATGAAGGAAGGATTCATGTGTTAAGACATATTATTGGGAATCTGAAGATCTGGCTTCTCTTTCTATTTCTTCAAAAGATTTCATCTTCAATCTTCAGCATATCATTTTGGGTTTGACTCAATGCCAACAATAATGACAATCTTTATTTCTTGGTGCTAGAAGTTCTGTGTAATGGAGATGGATAATGGTGATGAGACTGTACCAAGGAGCTGTTATGCATTTGTTGTGATGTGCCTTCATATTCCCAGATGTCAGAAAGTATAGAGATGTAATTTATTTGTTACTGGTGGTTTTTTTCCCATTTTATCATCTCCTAATGGACATAATATTTTTAAGAAAGGCTTTGAAGGATTACAGTAAGAATACTTGTAGAAAAAAAAATAATGTTAACTTTCAGCATATTTCTGCTACCTGAAACATTTCTTAGACACACAAGAGTATTTATCATTCCAATATTTTAATTTTATTAAAGAAGCTTGGCAAAGAAAAAAATACTGATACTTTCTTTCATTTTCAATTTTTGGTAGAAATACCATGGTGTGACATACTGAAGAAATACCTAATATCAAATAGATGCTTGAAACTTGTCAGCTATATGGTAGCTTTCATTCGCTGTCTTTCTACATGCATAGGAAACAATATGATGCTCATTCATGGAGTAGAAGACAGTGGATAATGTCCATAATGTTTCCACTCTTTCTATTTTGAAACCTTTTCAGCTTAAGAAAATACCTGGAGTCGTTTAAAGAATCCTTAAATACATTACTTCATTCCAAACTCTTTTCAATTCTCTACAGCAGGAAAAGCAGAATCTGCCATTTCTATGGTGCTGTATCAAGGAACTCCTAAAAGATTTGATGAAAAAAAAATTTATAAATAAAAACACTGTCATCACCCCTCTCATAAGGTCTCATACGCAGTCACAGTTTTAAAAGAAAGAAAACTATATAAAACTTAAAAAAGACATTTTCAAAAGAAATAATTAAACATATATTTCAATTAAGATGAAATACATTGTTTTAGTATGTCATCAGAGCCAAATTGTCTCATGAAAAATTACTTTAAAGATAAGATGCATTTTTTTGTAAGAAAACTGGCTAAAGAAACTGTTCACGTAGCCTTAAGGTATGGTATTTTCAAAAGATCTTTACATTATTTCAGTTAGTAGCAATATTTACTGTAACGAGAACAACCAACATAAGACCAGGATTAAATGCTTCAAAAGTCCCATTCTTATTATCTGTCTCCTTTCTTACTTAAAAATATAGTTTTGGAGAATCTAGTTTTCCATACAAATAAATTCGGTTGATGTAATTACAATTTCCAAGTCTTCTGTGAGAAATCAACAACTAAAAATACTCTTAAATATACGAGAGGGCTATTGTGAAAGCTCTGCATGGCTATTGTTGACTTGCTGCATAAAACTGTCTTGCACATGGGTTTTCCACGCATATAACTGCAGCCTAAAAGACGACATTATGAGAAACCTTCTGACAAATTGATTAATAATCTTGAGCTGCTGAAGTTCAGCTGAGTGAGCAATTAAACATTCCAAACAGCAATGAACCTTCAGAGATAATTTATGATAATTTTATGCACAAGAGCTCAGTGGCTTTTTAATTTGATAGAATGTTAGTAGCATAGATTTCTAACAAGGGAGTTTCAGTGCTCCATACATCACTGAGATTACTTAAACATTTCAAATGTGGTTGATGAATGAAGTTTCCTGAGATGTGAGGAGATACAGAAGGTGTCAGAAGGTTGAGATTATTCATCATATCAATTATTGAAAGTGGATGCATTGACATCATACTCCCAGCTCATATTTTATAGCCATTATAAAGACAGAACAGAAATAACAGACTTGGTGGACTGCAGAACTGTCAGGATATCCAACTTCTTCCCTCTTTTATTCCAATATTGTTCTGTCACCACACAGTCTTAGCACTTCCAGGTGTTTCTTTGAAAGTTGTTCATAATATATAGGAGGAGAACAAGATTCTTTGGGTATCATCAGCAAATACCTGGATCCCATACAGATCAAGAGAGAAAAGGGAGGTTATATAAAATAACATGAGTCTAAACTCAGTTTTCCAGAAATGCAAATACTGCGTCATTTTTGCTGAGGGAGAGCAGGTTTCCCTACATTCTTCCACATAATTTTTTACTGCTTTCAAAAAACTGCATAGGGTAGTACATTCAAATAAGTCAAATAATTTTAATTCCTAGAATATTTCCCCCTTGCTCTTTAATTTATTGTTTTGCCAAATAAAATATAATGTTTTAATCTTGGATTTCTGACATACTTATGACAGTTTAAAATACACTAAGCTAAACTAAAGTAAATAATGTAAAGGGGCCTTCTTTATTATATGAACAAAGATAAAGCCTCTGCTTTGAACAGAACACTGAAGCACTCAGATACCACATGTTTAAGAGAACAGCCAGTTGGTGAGATTTTATTTGTTTTTAACACTACTATAATGATCCTGACAATAAATCATCATTTCACATATCCAAACAGTTATCCTTTCATGCACGCAAAGAACAGAATGCCAGAAAATGGAGGCTACAGGCAGACACAAAAATGTTGCTAGAAGCAGGACACCAGCCTGTTACTTAAACTCCTTCATGTGAGAGATCAAATCATTCATGTAAAGCACTATTAGTCAAAATACTCCTCAAACCTCAGGAACTGTGCAGACAGCTTGGAGAGTGATAGGTAGGAGAGTGGGAGTGTTTGCACAAACCTAATGGCTTCAAACCCTACTTCAGACTAGAACTATTAATCTTAGGTAAATTAAAAGAGTTGTCTGACCCTTTGTGTGTCTTCAACATTATTGTTTCAAGAACTGACTCCAGCACAGCTCCAAATGCAGTATCAACACCTATTGACATAATTGAAAGTCTCCCACCCTTGAAGAACGGAGTCAACATTAGCGGAAGAATCACAGAAACTGATAAAGAAGTTCTACAAACCTGACGATAAACATCTGGAACTGAACAAATGCAACAGAGTTGGCAAGCAGCTCCCATGCCTGCCGAGGGACAAGTAGGTACGAGCTTGTGGCATTGAGGTTCTCTTCCTTGAAAAGCTTACATAAGCTGAGGCAAGAGTTAGTTTCACTCCCATCTAAATAAAGAGAATCCTTTTCCCAAGAGGATATCAAAATAGGTTCAAACACTGCTCATGGAGGGAAATTCCCTGGAGAGGAAAGAAAGAACTCTGAATTGTGTGAATCAAAATAAATTGTGAAAAAATCCCACAACTTGGAAAACTTGACCCAATTAAAAGGTTAAAAAAGTGGGTTTGTTTCACCCAGAGAATAGATTGAAACAGTCCTCAAACACAAAAAGTTGGTATAAACAGAACGATATTATTGTGACCTCTAGTACATTGCTGCAAAATGAAATATTAAAAAGCAAACAAAAACATTCTAACTATGACGTGAACTTAGTCCTGGAACAAGGTATCTGGAAACAAGCGGTTGAGAAATTTCTATTATTAGAGCCTTTTACCAAAAAGTTACTCAAAGAACTTTTGTAAATGTTAAGAATATCTTTAACCCTCTCTCAGAACTTGGTATCAATCCAGGTAACTTTTCACGGGCTGTGTCTCTGTGTCTCAATTTAATGGCATGTAATACAGAGTTAAAGCTGAGAACAAGAAGTAAGTATTACATAATTTCAAGTGAGATAGTGAAGGCCAAAACCATCCACTTTCTTATGCACTGTTAATCATTCTGATGGTTTGCACAATCTTGTAATCTCAGCTCTCCTGGATTATCAAAAGGGCGCTTGACTGGACACTGATGTAAAATAGTCCCATCTATGAAGTTATATACCACAGTATAGTTCATGTCCTCCTCAGGCCCGTGCTCACAAATCTCTGTGACGATGCCTCCTGGAATGCAAACCAAAGTAGCAGTAACTCCAGAATCTATAGAGGGAATGCACCTCTCATTTTAATGCACTCAAATAATAGTACCTGGAATAAAAAAATGGTTCACCTGAGAGCCTGCTGCCACAGGGACATTAGGACATCATTTTCAGCCCAGTTCCACCAGCTCAGTTGGTTAGTCTTGATGAAATTTCTCTCAGTTACTCAGAAATAACTTCAAAATTGGTCTCTCTTCAAAACGTTGGCAAAGAATTAGTATCTCTGACACTTTCTATGTGTGAAATTAAGGGAGACTATTTTTTTTCCTTCCTCTTTCTTTGAGCTAAAACAATGTGTATGGAGAAAGAGCGCTTAAAATCTTTTTTCTTCAAAATTAATTAAAACAAAGTTATTAAGAAAATTATAGGAAAAGTGCAATTGTCATCTGAAAATGTGTCCTGACAAATTTGGAGAATAAATTAAATCTCTAATAGAGAACTTAGAGTCCTGCTCTCAATCTAAGTGTCAATGCAGCCTTACTTACAGAGATTCTTCTGTGCCAATCAGTGTTCAAAAGTACAATTATTTGTTTGTATTCTTGAAGAGAGATATACAAAACAGTTCTGAAGACCTATTTTACCTATTTATGATAATGAAAATGAAATATTAATAATATAGTCAACTGTACTATAGATAAGAAAAGCAGTGCATACCTCAAACTTGAACTTATAATACTCTTTTGACAGTAATATTATAGTTCAGTTTTGGCAGCTACATTTGTTATTTTTCAGGCAAAGTTGGCAAAAACTCAAAGTCGTGGAAACATTGGGTAAACTCCAGCAGCCCTTTCTTAGGCAAGATGTCTATTTAAATACAAGATTTAACCTACCTTTTAATAGGATAAAAATGGATGACCTGGATGAATGGAGTATCTTAAACTTCCTGCAAAATAGGATAGTTTTCTTGTTTGCACTATTTAATGTTTTGATTTCCCATTCATTGCTGAGGCCGTAATGAGCAACAGTTATTACATGGTGGCTCAGCTCCAACATAAATCATTTAACCTCCCCCTCTTTATTGATTTACATTAGCATTTATAGATGGCACTCATTGTCTTTATAGAGCCTGGGATCTCACAGTAATTAAGTTCAAATTTAAAATAAACAATGACATCCAATATGGGTTGTTGAAATATCCTGCAAGGTTTCTTGCCTAATGCCTACATTCAGTTTAGATCTCATCTCTCATCTCATTCTAAAAATTCTAACTAGACAAACCAAATGAAACCAAACAAATAATCACAGGAAAAAAAGAACAGCAGGGAAGGCACACATTCAGTCTTGAAATGACTATGGAATGGGTTTTTCAAAATTATAGTGTCAATATTGTATCAGATGTCACTCTCTTTTTTGTGGTGGTATTGTACGTAAGCCTATCTAGCTCAGTGGTATCTTTCTCCTAAAAATATTTTAATCATAACTGGAGAATATTATATTACATTGTCTTGTCTCCAAGTCCTCTAATGCTCTTGAATGCATGGTAAGTTATTCTCTTTGGCTCTCAGGAGACAAAATTATACCTTACTTAGAGTACATTCATGTAATTCTCAATTAATTCTGTTGATTTAAGACCACAACTACCTTTAATGGTCAATGGTCAGCACTGTGTACAGTACCATAAATATGGACTGCTATGAGAAAACTTTTTTCCAAGCCATGAATAGCAATCTTCACATGCTGCAGGAAGAGAAACCAGGACTATAGTTGTTGTTTGTTAACTGGATCTCTGCTAAATTATTTTTCTTCTTTCATAACAATTGTCAAGATGTATCATAAATATTATTTAATATATTATAAATATTACAGAATTCTTATAAATACTATTTTTAAATGGTCCTCAAGAGCATTTTTCTAACTCACAGAGAATATTCAAAAGTTAGTTCAAATTGGAAGCCCTCACATCACTGAAGCCTTTCAATGAACACTTTCTAATTTAAATTGAAAACCTCACCTGAATGTATTCTGACAATTACAAAAAATGTGGGGAGAAACCACTAACTGTGCAGCTAAGCCTTAAAACACTTGTCTAAAAATAACCTGATACCTGACTCTCCTGCCCATAAATCCAGCCCGAGCCCTAGGCCTGGGCAGAGACTTCAGACAAGTGACATGCTGAAGCCACAATCGGAAACACTAAGTGGGAGAGAGCTCCCGTACCAGCCCACAGAGTGGCTGTGGTTTGGGAACCTCTTTGCAGCCCCACTCTTTTCATGGTCTCATATCTTTTGCTTCCCCTATAGCCCTAACTCTATGCCTAACCCTAAGTGTGGGTGGACACTTCTGTGGTGGGACATGCTGAAGTCCCTCGTGAAAAGGATGCAAGTGGGAGAATTCTCACAGAAACCCCCATTTTTCTTCCTCGACCTTTTTGCAGCACCACTCTTTCTCGTATCTCTGTCAGGGAACAATAAAGGCAGCTGCTGCTTAGCAGGGGAACGGGAATTTGGAAGCCAAGCATCACAGCATGGCAGGCAGAAGCCACGGCCTCGCCAACAAGAGGGCTTAGTCCTGTCATAGATGAACAAGCCAGGAATTCAGCCCAGGGTCAGGGTCTCAGTCCAGATCAACAGGGTACAAGCCCAGGCACAAGCACGGCTGCAAAGTAGCTGCGACAGAGACCAGGCATAAGCCAAGTGTGAGAACCTCTGCTTAATGCAGCTGCAAGGGGTAGGAAACCCTGCTGCAGTTTCTTCCAGCTCTCTCTCGGAGAACTCCAAGGCCAGTTGAGGCTTCTCAAAGTCTCGTCTGTCAGAGCTATCCTCCCAGGAGCAGGGAGGATTGTTCTCCTAACTGACCCTCAGCTTTGCAGGAAACTTCTGCCATGGGATATACTGAAGCTCCAGAGGAAAGTCTGAGCAGGGGAGATGTCTCGTAGCAGCCCATGCTTTGCTTTGGCAGCTTCTTAAGGAGCCCTGCCCTTTCCAAGGGCACCCGCTTCCTCCCTCTCCCTACACCTAGTCTTAACCCTAGACCTGGTCTCCGAGGTTTTAGTACACTTTTCATTAAGTCTTTCTGCTAGTCCTTGAAATGTAACTATGTTTTTAAAAAACATAACTAAATAGACTCTAGTTTTCCTTACCTACATGATCTTTTATTACTGTTTCAAATGAAACATTATTGATGTATATGGTATATCTGAGTCATGTGTGAGCTCTATTTCCTGGTAGGTTATGCTATACTCCCATCATTGTTTTTCCCTCAGAGTGAGCTGTAGAGTGTTCTTTATGAGATCTCAGTTTTCAGAATAACACAAATTTCCTGCTGTGATTCAGTAGTTTTATGTAAAGAGCATAATATTGATCTGATTATTTTTAACTGCTTCTGCACAATAATGAGGTAGTTAGTGTAACATAGTTGTATAATTATATAAAGCTATATTTCTTATTTGAATTTTGTAATGTCTATTTACACGTTATTTTAGGTTTACTTGTTTGTCTTTATCATGATGTTTCTTTAATCATTTATTCTAATTATCTTACTTATCATTGTAAATAATTTCCAACCAATAATTTACTCTGTTTTTCACTCCAAGAACCAGGGACTTAATAAATCTGATCCAAAGCCATGAGAATTAAATGAAAAATCCAGCAGTAGGACCAATTAGAAATTATCATTTAACTTTGTCCCTGTTTTTGCAATGCTGCAAATTGACCCCAAATCATTCTCTTGGACGTTTTTGAAACTATATGTAAAGGAATTGAATTGTGCTAATTGCTGTTGGTTTACTAAGTGACAAGGCATTGTTTCTGTGATAAGTATTCTGATAGAATAAAACTGTTAACACATTTTACAAACACGTCTCTGAATCTCATGTTTAACTTCAGCAAACATTAACGCCAGTGAAGCTTGGTTGCCCCAGTGTCTGCAGAAATGAACACAAAAGAACTGTGAATATTTCTGAATCCAGCTCATTTTAAAACTAGCACGATTAAAGTACAGATAGCATTTTATATGACCGATCAACTCTAAATACGATTTTTTTTTTCTCAGTAAGAGCTGGTATCCAGCTACAGATTTACAGCCTCAAGCAACATTGCTTCTATTCTGAAATCCTGGTTAAACACCTTAAATACGTGAGTAGTCTTACTCAGACTGATAATTTAACTGACTTCACTGTGAACTCAGAAGGACTACTCTTCAGAGTAAAGTTGCTCAAGTATAAGCACTTGCAAGAAAGAAATATACATAGAAATACACACAGAAAAGATACATAAGAAAAGAAACAGTTTAATTCCCGATTTTACCTTATAAATGCTAAAGGAAAGCTTAGCGAAGATAATATATTTTCAATCAAAAGATTACCAAGATTGCTTTGTTCTTTCTTTTAACAAATAGATGTATTTTATAACACATATATAATGAATTTTATAATGTATTTTTATATAAATATGTATAGAAATATAGAAAAATATAGACTATACAGACTATAAAAGTTCTGTAATTGCTAAGATTATTGAGCAGAGAATGACAGAAATCCTCAAAGCATTACTTTGAAAGTGCCAGGTGAATACATGGAACAAAGCATATGATTTTGTATGACATATTCCTGATGTGAGGGAAAAGAAAAATACATGGATATCAGTAACAAAACTTATAATAATCTCACTTGTTTCAGGATTAAGTCCTAAATAGCAATCGTTTGATTAAAAAAAAGGTGCAAGATGGTTTTTTTCTTCATTTGGGATGCCTGACAGTGCAGTCACGAAGAAAAAAGTGGCATCCAGAAGACAAAAATAAAGTCAAACTATTTCTCATATGTTAGTAGACAGTGATTTCAGAATGGACCTTACAGAGGATGAAGGGAGAAATTGTATGATGGACTTGCAGAAAGAAAAAAACAAACGATAAAAAGACATTAAGGACAACTTCCCTGCTATGAGAATCTGAGACACAGACTGATGTTCACAGACAAATTTAAAAAATATTTAATTAGCACACACATATCCAGACCTCACTTTCAGAGAAGACAGTGACACCAGCAGTATGCATACATGCAAAAACACATCTGTTAGTAATACACTAATTATTTTTCACAGTGTGTTTCTACTGCTGGACCCTTACTGCCTGCATTCAGTTGACATCTCAGTGTGAGATGCACAAGCTGAGAGTCAGACCCCCAAAAGGTACCTGCTTGGAAGACACACATACAGTGGTTACCTTGGCAACAGACACACGTGGAAGCTCTCAGAAGGGTTTTTTTTCTCACATACTCATTTTTTCTGCTCAGAGTCTTGGTTCGTATGTATATGTAGGTTCAGGCTACAAACTTTGTCAATCAAACTACAGCTGCACAGTTTCAACTCTGACTTTTATTCTTTTCTGCTTTCCAGCAGCTTATGATGAACATTTGCTGATGAATGGAGAGACTGGTATCTGGCAGAGCATGCTGCTCCACTAGAAATACACAAATCTCTGCTGAAACTTTACAGATCATTTACATGGACTTTTGAAGTAAAAAAGGTTTCTAGTACTAGTGAAGAGACGCCTATATACAACTGCACATGGAGAACTGCCCGAATAAGAAACTGCAGATTGAATCTTCCCAAACTTTTTGACTTAATTTACATTTTGTCTATGCGTGCTTAATATTCATAGCCATACTAGAACTTACATTATTATTTGCTAGAGTCAAAGTACTTTATAAGTGTTAAGTATTGGCATCTCTGTTTCACAGTGTGGAGAATTATCCCAAAGATGTAATTTAAGTTATGTTACTTGAAGTCTCCTTATTTTGGAATCAGCCTCATTTAGAATCAATTTGGAATGTTGTAAATTGCTGCCTTATTACAGCAAAAATGTATAACTCATCTGCAAATATCACATAAGCAGTCTGTTTTAAACGTGGCTTGTATATCTTATCATGTATTAATATTAGTATTATCAGAATTTATGAGATAGAAGAAATATGTTCATTATGCTCCATCAAAAGTAGAGCTTCTTCCAACTTAGCTCATGCTAGACTGGTTGGACACAATTATGCTCTTCATCACATTTTACACAGACATAGCTATTTCATTTTCTCTGGTGTAATAATTGGTCTAGGAACAAATCTAAAGGCCATTGCATTTATTTAGCAGTCTTATCAGTGTCCTCAGTGACTGAAGAATCAGTTTACACGATACCTATTCCTGCTGTTTCATCCCCCTAACAGAAATAATACCTTGAGACACAAGTGGCCTTTTCAGCTTTGGAAGGGACTTGTATATATATTTCAGAACAAGAATCAGGAGCTCTTTGCGTGCCTTCACCTCTGGCCTGCTGATACTGGCAGCTGATGGTGCTAGTAGACCTCATCCTATGATAAAAACATTATCTCCTACCAATTCTCATATAAAACCACTGAGGGTGTAAACCAGGACCTGTCGTATTAATGGAAAGGTTCCTGCATCTTAGCTGGCTTTGACATAGGTTTTCTACTTCCGCATTTTCTACTTATTCATTACACTAACCAGGATGCATTTTATTTTTTTTCTGTCAGTACAGGTGAAAATATAGGAAAAATAATACTGTCTTCCTTATAAGCCAGTATTATTTGTAATGGAAAATAACAGAAATGCAAAACTGTTTTCAAAGTACTTCAGCTTTAAATAACAAGTATTTGATAGGGTTGTTCTGCAACTATTCACTTTGTTTTGAATGCTTAGTTCTCTCCCTGTCTCCTTCTGTATATTTTTTTTAAGTACTCATTACTAAGTTGTAAATCGGGCCTCTATTTCTGCTCTGTTTTATTTTCCAGCACAATAACCATGCTACTGTACAGTAAGGCTAAATGTGAAGGATAGGTAATAATTTGTCAATGTTTCAAGCAGAATTCAGGGACATTTCAAAATGTTTTTTGTGATTTGGGCTTCCAACTTTAAAATGTGATGTATAATTGACATTTTGATACTTCGAGGCCATGGTGTATTCTCACACTTCCATGAAAAAAAACCCAACTTGCTGACACAATCAGGAAACAGATGGTGACAAAGATCTTGTATTTAATATGCCAATCATTATGCTTTACTTGCATATTATCATCTCATTCATGAGGCCACTATATGAAGGAATTTTGCTGTACCTCTGCAAATCAATCAAGAAGTCTTTTAATATTTTTTTTAAATATAATTTAGGTCTTTCTTATCCTTTCTATGCTTCATTATATTTGGGGTGGAGTGTTTATGCAAATTCATTACACATGAATAGATGCTTTGACAATTCTGTGGCTGGGATAGATGTCAGCAGTGAAATATTCACTATAGATAACTTCAGTAGAGAGACCAAGAAATGACTTGGCAACTGAAGTATCCACATTTTCCATACTTTGCTGTGGTCCTTAATCCAAAGGCAGTGACATAGTAAGACACTATGAAGGATGATGTCGAGTAGGAGGATGGATTTTGTAATGTGGCCTCATATTTACTAAGACCTGGACTTCAGTCAAAATTTCTGCTCAAGAAAACCACAGATGGCAGATTACCAATATATTTCAGTTAGAGCTAGCACTAGATTTGAAATCACTGAGTATCTGAGCCAAGCAAACCTCTTCTTCAGCTCTGAAAATAGGCATTTTCCTTGGAGAGTGTCTGACTCAAGAGTCCCATCATATAGAAGTGAGTTCATCCACTCACAAACTGAGCAAAAACCCTTCTTGGACAGCCTAAGGTCCTCTGAAGATGCTTTAGCCCATTATTGGAAGTGGTGAGAAAAGGCTGGTTCTTTCTCCTTTATTTCTATCCTGCAATGTCCAGAGAAAGCTTCTTCATAAGTGCCAAACGTTCACATTTAGAGGGAGTTGGGGTATAGTTAGCACCATTTTTTTTCTGTCTCACTCCTACTGTCTGTCTATGGGTTCCCCAGCTTCTAAAATGTGTATCTTTCTATTTAAAGAAGTAAAAAATATTTCCGGTTCTCTGCAAAAGGAACAACACAAGCAAGAGGACACAGCATGTAGCTTGACTACTTACAAATGCCTCGTTACCTGGGATAGAACACGCCTCTGACCCGAGTAGAGTTAGGTAATTATTTGAAAACTTGCATATCCCTCCTGAACTGGGTGGAAATATACACGGCCTTTCAGCTTGTGTAAGATGTGGGGAGAAGAGGGAGAATGGTTTTGTGCTGAAACTTAGAAAAAAGGTATTTCTGGAAGAGAAAAAGGAATTTTACACCATTATTCAATGCAATCCAATGCCATTCCAGGCACAGAACACTGCAGTAGCTATTTCCAAGAGATAAGTCTCTTAAGGGGCAAGGTGGTCCTAAGTGCCAGAAAAGTGAGCCTATATTTCTTCCACACGTGTCACAATACAGAGTTATGGTAGCCTTTCAGCATATTTCTTTTTCTCTCCAATTCCCCTTTCCCAACCTCCAGCCATTTCAGACTACTTGCAATGCACTCTGTTAGACCGGATCTGCACTGACTTGTAACTGGGAGTTCTGCCATCCCTGTTTTGTTCTATTCCCTTCCTTGTGTGGCATTCTTCATTTAGCTTGTCCAAGCAGGTTCACAGTTTACGAAAACAGAAATCCTCAAAGTTGCAATTCTGTTTTCCTTTTAATTGGTTACGTAGAAAAACCCAACAATCCCAGAACCTCGCCAAGCCCAATACAGCACTGTGTAACAGCTGAGCTGTTCTTAAAGACAGGGTCAGATTTATTGTTTGTTTCATTACTTATCAAAGACAGTGGCGTACACACCTTGCACTATCTAGACAGCAGTCTCTTGGGATGTCAAAAGTCAAGGTCACATCAGCTCTTGACTTTATCCAGGCTCTATGATGTACAATGTCACTGTAACAGAGCACTTCCTCTTTGTTCTGGGGCAACTTGATTCATAATGAGCCCATCTAGGGTGTACTCAATTTGCGATAAAGAGCTCTACACAGAGGCTCCTATTTTAGAGAAACAGGTGTTGGCTTTGATTAGAGAAAAATGACATCATCCAAGGGAGAGGAGAAAAAAAAGCAAAGGGAAAGGAAGGCAAAAATAGAAAAAAGTGGCAACCAGACACAAATACATTTGCACATATAAAGCTGTTCTAATGAGAGCCAAATTGATTTGACATTCAGTGGCAGTTTGAAGCCAAAAAAAGCAAAGCAGCCTACAAAAGGCCCAGCTCATTGTTTATGGAGTGTCATACTTCATCATCTGTGAGACCAATAACAGTGATGGGAAGACCTTTAAAAGCAGGGAGTTTGCACAGAATGGCTGCGTGGATACCGCTGGTGTCAGATCCAATAGAATGACTGTGAGCTATTTCCTGAATTGAAATCATGTTTGTCAGATGAAGTAGATGCTCTCTGCAGATTATATCTTTGAGAAGAGGATTTGGTACATTGTTAGAATTCTTGGCTGATTTCTCCTAGGCAGACACAGCCACAATGCTCACCCTATGATGGGTACTGATCATCAAACTGCCCTGAAGAAAAAACATAGAAGAGAAAAAATTACATAACATGCAAATGCAGCTTCCAGTACATGAAAATTAATCCCTTTATGAAAAAGTGCTTTGCACAAAATCATGTAAATTAATGTAGGCACTCCATTCATCATCCTTATTTTCACAGACAACTTTGCAAATATTTTTACAAACACAATTTTTACATTTTCATGAAAGTAGTGGGCCCCTGTCGGTAGTAGACTGTAGAGTATATTTCGTCCATCTCTGCTTTCAGTTAGAACACCTGGTGAGGAGTGACATGTTTATCAAATGTTGGAGAATGCCAACATGAATTAAATAAGCCTTCAAAAAAACGTGAGATGCTATAGCCTTGTACAGGAAAGGATATGTGTAGAAAGCAGTCTCTCTCTTTCTGCCTTCTAGCTATGAGCTCAATCTAGATATCACAATATTGATATTAAATTCTGATACTAATGTTTCTGTTTAGATTTCACTGGAAAATCTGTTTATTTTTGGGGGGGAAAATCAGGAATTTCAGGGAATTTCATCTTCCTGGGTCTCAATTCTCTAATGACTCACTGGAATACAAATAGACAGTGATCTCAAATTAGCATGTCATTAATCACATTTTACGTATACTATCTAGTGTGGCTTCATAACTCAAAAAGCACTTTCAGGGTGACCAAACTTAGAATGCATGGCACAAAAAAATTGAGAGACAAAATATATGGAGGTAGGTCTAAGTGAATAAATGAAACATTTTCTTTCATTCACATTAAAAACAAAAATCAGTTTAACCTTTTTTTGTGAGCCTTCCATTCTGTGAGCCGTTTCCTGTTAATATTTGAGTCTGTGAGTTTATTAGTATGACCACGCACCAAAATAAATAGATCAGTAGGCCAAAATGTTGAAATATTCACAGAAAGCCAACATTACATCTATATTAAATATTGTATTCTGTGGCATATGAAGACAGTGTACATTGGTCTTGAATTATGTATGCAGATATAACTCCTGCTGTGTTATCGTCATGTTGTAAAACATATGACTGAGTTGTTTCTTTTGTCATATTTAGGAGAATTATAAGCCACAATGAAAAAAATTACAAATTTTCAATACTAGAGGATAGGTTTCTAAATTCACTCTGTGATAGTACCTAGAGATTCAAGGCCGTATCTATTCTACCACAGCCTTGACTTCAGTTTGCAGGAGAAATGGGGCTGCTCTCTGTCTCATGCTCACTGGTTTAATAGTCAGTCTGAAGTCCTGCAGTCATGGCATTAATTCTATTGAATTAAATATTAAAATGCAGTCAGCATGATAAGCCCTTCAACAAGTGGATTTCACTTTTCTCAGGCTATATGATTCTCACAGATAATTGTGTTGTAGAAAAAATAAACAGGAAGTCAGTTACCGAAGACTGAAGAAATGCATTGCTACCAAATTTTGTTAAAACATTTAAAATGTTACCTTTTAGGATTCAGTGTCAGAATTATAACACCACAGAAGTGAATGCGAGCAATTTACATTTCCCTTAGAGCTATTGTTTCACACTGTCTGAAGATGCAGGCTATGTCTTTCACTGCTGAGAAATGATGTATTTTACATCAAGCAATGTAAACTTCTATAAATTAGTGAAAACAAGGGAAAGACAAATTTCACTTTAATGTAGCTAGTTAAGGTTAACCTCAGGCCCACATGTGCTATTATACTGAAAAAATATAAAGAGAAATCACATGATGCTAACACTGAAAATATAGCCTTTGCAAGAGAATGCTGTATTAATTACCTGCTGCTCACATTGGAATCTTCCCACCACAGTTCTGCACTCACAAAGTCTGAGATTACCTTGCTTTTTGGTTTTGTATTTCCTTCCACATCTGTGAAAAGTGACAGCTTTTATATGAAACTCTTCTTACACAGAAAAGAGACAATCAAAGTTAGTTGGCTTAGTATATAAACTTTTACACGTATATTAAAAAAATAATAATTTATTGGTAGAAATTTCAATGAATTATTTATATTGGTTACGGTTAAAATATTTTTTTCACTTAGTCACTGTCTGCTTTCTGTGCTTTATCAAGACCAAATATTATTTGTAGAAAAAAATCATAATTTATCTTGAAGAGAGAATATGTTAAGTTTCTTGTCTGGTCACGGACAATTTATTTACCAAAAAAGGACAATTAGGTGTCAAATTTATGTATTCAGAAAACAGTTTTTCAGTTTGATTTTTCCTACCAGATAACCAGGTGTCATTAAGCTGGAAAACTGTTTTCAAGTAGTAGACTTAGGCAGCTGATTCTTCTTAATTCATCAAAAGGATCAAGGACACCTGATTTAGATGTGTAATTACCAGGTATGAAACAGCTGTTTCACCTAGCAGAAAGAGCAGAACCAAGTCATTAAAAGCCAAGAAATAAAGATTTTTTTATTTTGTTTTATTTTGTTTTCCTAACACTGAAGATGATTAACTCCTGGAACAAATTAGCTCAGCAAGTGGTAATTTCTTCATAGCCTGTAATATCTGCAGCAGAAATGGATTTCTTTTTCCCTGAAAGACATGCTTAACTAATCCAAAGCTGGCACAAAACTTGTTGCCAGAGATAAAGGTGTGGGAACTCCCCTTCTCTGATAACTTATACTAAGTGTGTAACTTTGCATAGCACTTCCTTGCCGGTAGGGTTTGGATAGTTGAGGCAGACGGCTCCTGAGTGCTGCCTGACATAAGTTACTTGCTCAGAAAATAGACGTAAGATAAAATGTTATGTGCTTGTGTTATATGAAGATCTAGTAGCCTGAGTAACCTAGGGATTTCTTTAGTCTTAAAATTGACAAGTTTCTTTTAGTATCTGTAGGACATACTTGGACACACAAGGAACAGAATGAAACCCTACAGGAGTGAAAGTATTCCTCTGATCTATTCCAAAAGTGGTTCTTTGGATTTTTAGCCCCTCAACATATTCAATCTTATCTGCAATATTGTCGTGAAAATAATTTTATTTGTATTCTTTTTAGTTCCAGTGTCCACAACCTGTTTACTTACATTCCATGCAGCTAAGTCTGACTGTACCACATTTTATTCCATTTATCCAGATTCAGCTGAATTGCCTAGTGAACTCCAGCCTGCTACTCCTTTCACAGCTGAGCCTGCACAGGTGCTGCTAAACACATTCTGAAGAAGACCACGTTGATCAGGTATACTGAAAGCCTCATTGACAAAGGTAATCTTTACTGCTGATGGCAAAAAGACTATAGGAGGGCATTAAAAAAACAAGGTAGGATTTACACTTAGGTAACAAAGAGAATTGATGCCGGGTTTCTAAACAGGACAGGTTAAACACAGACACTAAATAATAGCAAGCAGTTACACACATTTTCAGTATAACCTTTCAGGGTAAAAAACCCACCTTTTCAAGGAAGTGTGACTGCTGACTACAAGCTCTGCTCCTTACGGACTGGTTATTTTTTAAAGAGGAAATTTTCTCCTGCTTGCGAATCCAGTAAGAAATTATTTTCAAGAGGAAGGAAAGAAAGACAATAGGAGTTCTCCTGGAAGAAAACTAAAATGCAAGTCCCTCTTTTCCTTGTCTTTCCTACCACTCTGTATGACACTCTCTCGTTACAGTGGGATATTTGGAGGCATATTTTCTAAAATAGTTCCCAGCCAGATAACCTTCATTCACGCCAAACTGTTCATTTTGAAGCTGTGAGTTCCCTAACTGAGGCTAGACTTAGCCATCTTTGCACAAAACTATGGGAGGCTCCAAGATGTCTCCTACGTGTCATTAAACCCACCTGCTCACTCACAGCAGCGATACCAGGTCTAAGTGTGCAGCTGGAAATGACTGGAGATCAAACTGTGCTCCAGCAACTTGCAGAAGTTGAAAATGCGTAGCTCCGAGGAAGTTACGTTGCAAGAAGTTCACATGACATCTGTTTCCAAGAGACACACAGACACAGTTCATGCACCGTTACAAGCCCATCAGTTTCTCGAAAGACAGAAACACTCATAGTATAGCACATACATCTTCTGTGCAGGCCTTCACTAACAGAAAGCGGTTTGCATACACGTCTCCAAAACCATGGTTTTAACATGCTGTCTTAAGGTATTTGACTACAATGTAAGAACTCAATACTGTTCAGTGCTATTCTTTGTAGTTCAGAGTGGAAACCTTAGATGCCTTGAAACAGCTCATATTCCTGGATATATCTGAAGTTTGATGAATGCAGCTACCTTTTTGAGTAAAAAAATGGGGAAAATCAGTGAAGACAATGGGGGAAAACATATTTTAATTTCAAAAGTATTAATTGCATGCCATCCTTTGAGTGCTGCAGAATTCTTCTTGTTCTGAAAACTAAGTGATTTTTGTTTGGTAGTCATCCTGAACGTGACTGTTAGAAGAAAAAGCTTAAAAGCAGGCATGTCAAATCCCTTTTCATAAGGAACCGGCATGCACAGAAAACTTTGCATTATATGGATTAAAGAATGAATATATGCAAAGTGTAGGAACGTCTTCTGGCAAGATACCTGAACTACAATAAAACTGTTATCTACAAGAAAATATTCCACAACAGCAGGGACCAGTGAGAAGACCTATTTTATTCCTGGCCCTGCCTGTGCAAAGATGAGTAGCATTCTCAGCTGTATGAAAGCACAAAACAGGAAACAAAGAGAAAACAACCCTGCACTTTTAACAAAATCGGCCTCTTCAATTTTAGCAGCAGCAATAACTATTCAACAATTGGGTTTTAGTTAATCATTTCATTATTAAACAAAAACCTGAAATACCATCAAACTAGATAGATTGCTCTTTATGGAGCAGTTTCTGGTGCTAATAAAAGTAAAACAGCGTGGTTTTACTTTACAGCTTCTTTCCTTCATTGCTTTATTTCAGCCACTGAAGTAAGAGGATATGAACAGGAATATATGTGGAAAGAGACTGGTTCGGTAAAAAGCTGTTTTCTTATGCAGCTTCTATTTTCATGTGGAACTACATTAAAACTGAAATGGAAAATAAAGCAGTTTTGCAGCAGGTATTGTATAAGCAAACATACCTTTATTTTCGGCATGATATGTGAAAGCAAATTGTCTTTTGGTCAACTGCGAAATGCCATTTGTAAATGGAAGTAACTTAGGTTCATTAGGATTTCTTTTCCCCTCCAATTCACTGCAAGTTTGCTTTTGTTTATGAAAATAGATTTGATCAGCTAATCAGAGTGTAGAGGTAGTGTTCCCTCATTCAGCGATATTCGGCAGTTTTTACTCACTTTTATACTTCATTGCATTTTCACTCTTGGAAACTCATTTACATAATCTCCGTATGGTCATTTCACAGTAACTGTATGTGACTCTGGATATGCCAGCTAATAATTACCCTAAGCTATCTGAGAATACCTAACTAGATAGTGACTATACAGTTATTTCTTAATGCTCAAACTCTAGATTGAAAGCCCTCTGACTGGTCCAATACTATGAAATGTCAAGCTGTTTACCAACAACAAAGACTGTGCCTCTGCTTCTCAGCCCCTGCTGCTGAAGCAGAAAATGCCGGTGTTTACTTAAAGAAGAAGGGGAGAAAAAACCCTCTCCTTCCTCTATGCTTGGTCCTGTGGCTGTTGGAGTGAATAGTAATTTTTGTCATTGATTTCAATGGGAATTGAATCTAACTCACTTTCTCATCCTTTTTATGGCCCGTCCTCTTGCACCTCAGGAAAATACTTTATTTACACAGTAATTGTCATAAAACTATAATTTGTGTAGATGAGATTTTGCTGTATTTCCTCATCTACTGGCTTAGTTTAGGTTTCCCATCATGTCTTATACAGAGCCATGATGTACATGGCTGTATATGTGAACACATAATTTCACTAGAAAAATAAGAGAGGAAGCAAGAATTTTCCCCTGGAACTTTTGTAGGCCAAAATCTGCAGGCATTTTTTCCTTACCATCCCTGAGCTTTTGCCACTACTTTGCATCATTACTGTGACACAAGATGGCTTGTCATGAGACTGCTTCCTTTTGTCAGAGCAGACTTTGGATTAAATGACTATGGAAAGGGGCAAAGGCAAATTATGAAAGGCAGGACTTTCCTCCCCTTCCTCCCTAGCAATTGAATTAAAAAATGCCACTGACTTTAATCACCAGTTACAGGGTATTGAATTGTACAGGGTTTTAGAATTTGGCAGGAGAGTTGAAAAATTTCTGAATGGGGATAAAGGAAAACACAGAAAAGCCTATACAAAAATGCAGGGGGGGGGAAGCTGTTTTCTTTGATATTTTACAGAATACACAGAAATAACATTTGGATAATGATTAAATAATACTGAGAAAGTCTACTGTGCAAACAAGGAATTTCTCAGGGTTGTGTATGTGCGTGCTATTTAATTGTTTTGGATTTTTGGTTGAGATTTCTTTTCAAAAAGAATGATGTGATCTAAAAAGAGAGGACAAGCTTGGTTCAGTTATAGCTTTCATATAATTACTACAAACTAATGCAAATTAGACTGTAGGTCTGCTCAATGTACATTTCTGTGCTTGCCAAATTATGTTTGGCAGTGTGGTCAAGCAATAACAGATGCACACTGTGCCTAGTTTTCTCGGGCTGTTCAATAATTAGGAGGGCCATGTATTATAATAAACCACATCCCCTTGGCTGAGATTTGGATGCAAATTGCACACTAATTCACTTCCAAGTTTTTTGGAAGCATACCAAAAGACATGAAAATTAGGGAAATATACTATTTACTTCGGGAAATGTGTTTAAAACTAAATAAGGCTCATTTGTAAGCAGTATTCATCTATTCCATCCTTGTAAAAAAAATTAACAATAAGTTCCCTTTCCTTTACACTATTTAGTTCAGCTCTAGCACAGAGCAGCTAATGTGACATCTCTGCAATGTTCATGGCATCTCTATTATTCTTTTACTGAGAGAGTACAATATAAAAGACAGTTACTCTGCTTTGTATTTCTCTAAGGTATTGCTGAGGTTGAGTGGATGATATCAGTTCAATGAAAGACTTGAATCACACTGCAATCCAAATTCTTTGCAATCAGTTGAGTTGTAATGGCACGCTGTTTATAGCAGAAAATTTGTCTTTTGAAAGGGCTGAAGATTCTTTACCCTTAGCTATTATACAAAGGCTGAATGGACAGATTTAATGGAAAAAATAATACTTAAAGAAGGAAATTCTAGGAAATCCAGCAATGTAATGTAGTTACATGTGTAGATGGAACTACACCTGTCTCCAAATTCTGTAGAAACAGAAAATTAAAATAATTGAACTTATTGCTACACGTACTAACAGGTAGTTGGGTTGTCCTAAAAATCATTTAACAGTGAGCTGCCCTGCAGTAACAGTTAACACTCTTAAACAGAGAAATATAACGCAACCTAAAAGTGGTATAATAAGAGAAGCATCTCTTGTATTTATTGCCTACTAGCTGTATTGTGATTGCACCGAAGAGACAAGCTCACAGATTAAGACTCCTCTGTACATGCTCCAGAAAAAATACATAAAAAAAGGCAGTGAAAATAGCAGAAATCAGAATGGTCTCATGCAATATTATTTTAAGCTTTTTGTTTTAAGAAGAGATATCATGGAACCTAATTTTGTAAATCTTGCCAAGTATTTTAAATTTTACAGTGATGTTCAAGCAGTTCTTTGCAAGAAGACAATGAGGCAAAACGTTGCTTGCCAAAAATATAAAAACCCCTTTCAATATATTCTACACTGCCAGCACAATTTTAGTGACTACAATGTAGCTTTGACATGGGTGACTTTTAGTTGCAAACTAATTCACATAAGCACCAGCAGAAATAGTAAAGCAAAAGTCAGTAGGTTATTGAAGGAGTCTTAACTATTAAAAATTTGATAATACAGAAATACAGACATAATGATAGTAGTCAAGTATCCCAGGATGAAGTCTGCTTTTTAGGAGGATAAATCAATGCTGTGACATGCAGCTATGGCTAGACTGCTACGTATGCCAGGTTTTATAGTAGGTGGGTTTTAGGTCTTTCTGGGGTGTTTATCCTATTTGGTGGTTGTTGGTATTGCGACTGTATCATCATAGACTAACAGAACAGCAACAAAGTTTTTGTTTCCAGCACGATGAACACAGAGTTAACTACATAAAAGCATTTTTTTGGCAAAAGTACTGTTCACTCTGTATGTTGAAATCGAAAACAGGCTAAAGACTAAATGTGGAAAAACAGCTGAAACTGTAAACTTGTTTGAATCATTTATATTAAGGGACTACAAAGAGCTGTAGGTGAATTTTGCAAAAATAACTGGTTGAACAACTTAGTAGCAGACAAGCCTCGACACAGCTTAAGACCTCCCTAAAACACATTAGTGGAAACAGTCTAAAGTATTTATACATAATGATGTCTCCTGAATTAGTTGTAACCTCTCAGGAAAAAAAGATCTTGGCATTACTGCAGACAGCTCAATGAAGAGACTTGTTCAGTGGTGATTAAAAAAGCAAATAAGATGTTAAATTGTGTTAAGAAGGGAACAGAGAATAGAAAAGAGAAGATTACAATTCCATTATATAAATCGATGGCACATTGATTACTGTATTCAGTTAGACATCTTATTTTAAAAAGACACAAATGAGAAGGTGAAATGAAGTACAATGAAAATGACAAAGGTGTTACTTTCATAGTCACTAAATTATGTCAGCCTCTCCAGAAGCATAAGGGACTAAGCGGAAAATGTTAATCCCAATTTGATAGAACCATCCCCAGAAAACTAGCCCTTTTTCTAACATTTATCAGATGCAAACCAACCCGGTTTTTAACATTTATGAGAGGCTGCTTCAGCATGCTGCCAGTGTCAGATTCAGGAAAATGCAATGATGGTATAGACATTTTTGGACTGCAGTCATTCTGTTGTGTGCTTACTCATTGTGGATGCGAAGTATGTGTAAATCCAAACCAACACTTGAGAAATAATGTAATTTCCATTTTTAATGAAGAATCTTTCTTTGAAATTAGTCTTTCCACTTAAACTTCTAGATATCCCTAGCTTATAGCATTTTATTGCAAAGGGGAGCTGGGGGGGGAACCTGAGGTTTTTGGGGCTTGAGAGTGGTGGTGGCAGAAATTATTAGGGCTTTTATGAGGATTTTGCTATTCTTTTTATAGAAACAAATTCATTGAGGTCAGTTAGAATGCGTTAATAATTATTATATTGTTGTGAAGTGATGAGGGTTGTTACATCTTGCCTGAACTGTTCAGGACAGCAGAATATATATGTAGTAGCTTCCCCAGACTTGGAGAAGACCTCTGAAAACGTCAAGTTTGTGCATATCTATGTCTGGTGAAACAATATGTGTACATGTTAAACATTGAAAATAGTCCAAGAACTGCCATTAATTTGAATTGATCTGAAATCATTATCTAGAACTGCCAGGAAATTGAAAAATTAGTTATTTCCAGAACTCTTATCTGCGATACTCCGCATCTTTTGAGGAACGTACAAGAATGTCACCATCATCACTGCTGCTAACTTCAACAGAAGATTAATGCATTAAATATGGAAGAAAGTACTGAAGATAGGGTGCCTCTCCACTCAGAAAAGATTTTGGTAATACACCCACATCCAGTTATGCTCCTTCTCTGTATGTGAATGCAATACATGAAGAAGTCTCTCTGGAGTGTTATTGAGTGAAACAGACTTCTAATAACATTAAGTAAACTATACATCAAGTTGTGTAAACTTATATGGTACATGTTTGGAACACTTTGGATCTGGGGCAGACCAAACACATTGTCAATTGTCTTGGTCTTGCCAGCTATGTGCCTTCAGCAGTTGACAGTTTTTATGGTTTCTCAATCTATTGTACTAGAGGTGACAGGGTTACACTGGCATGCATTCTGTATCTATTAGATTGCTGCCTGCATTTAAAGCTCAGGAATCTCTGCAGATTCCTTCTAGTCAGTACTCCTACGTTCTTCATCAGAATTTTCCTAGAATAACATCACCTCTACTGCAGTGTCAGGTGAAAGCCAAAATAAATGAATTTCTCTACATTTGATTCATTGTATGACATGTTGACACCATTAAAATGACCATTATGACTTACTGATTTCCTTATAAGTCTCCCTCAATAGCTCTGGGAAGTTAGACAGAACTGAAACTGAGCAATAATCTTTAATTAATTGACTGTAAGTAATTTTTTCAAAGTTCATAGCACTCAAATTTTCAAATAAAGATGGGAACATTTATTTTCAAGCATTTTCAGTTGAAAATAACCCATTTTACCATTACTCCACTGAAAAATTTGGATTATAAAGTGTTTTGCTGAAAAAATGGAGATACATTTTTGTAGTAGTAGTATGCATATGTATATTCCTGTTTACTTTCCTGTTCATTTATTTTTAAAGCTAGAGCTCAAATTTTCAAAGGTAGGTAGTTGAGTTAGGTGCCTAAATACTTCCATATGTGTGACAATAAATCTCAGTCAGATCAAGGTTTAAAATCTGTTTTCTGCTGCAGAATAATATATTGGGAATAACATCTGTAGAATACTATGTTTTCACCACTCATTTTTTACTCTTTTTTAAAAGACCTCAGGAAACTCAGCATCTCTGTTTGCTAGGATGGTGGCAAGTATGCTTTGTTCAAACCTTGGAATGCTCTAGGAATGGTATAATGACTAAGGATAAATTATTCTCTTTCAAGATGATGCCAGCAGTGTGACCTGTTTCCACTCAGAAAAAAATATCAATTCTTCAATATTGCTCAGGAAATCCCTTCAGTCTAGTGACCCTTATTTTTCATCTTCATATTACAGAGCTCATACTGGTAGCCTTTTTTGCTCAGATATGAAATATAATTTCTGTATTTACCAGAGTGTTTCTGACCATGTTACTCAGATTCCCCTTTTGTAGTTGTCCTGCAGTTCCCTGGAAGAACCAAAATCCACCCTCTGAGATTGTCATCTGATAGTTATGGAACCAGCTGAAAAAGAGTTTCTCATCAGTTCTTCCCGGGTCATACGGACTGTGGGGCAAGACCAGAGCCAAGTGGGAGGGAAATTTAGATACAAATTACTCACTGGAGGAATGGTGTGTCATTTGCGAAGAAGCTAAAACAATTACTGTGAGACACAGGCTGGTTCTCTTTCATTGTTTCACGGAGTAAAGAGACAAGCAAAGGCGTATGCACCATGGTCTTGGACTGCTCTTTGTACACTGGCATTTTATCACAGGCATTTTCTCAAGACATGGTGTCTCCCCTTTTCTCTCTGAGTTTAATTGCTCCGTACCAGGAGTACTGTTTTATGAGGAAGTGTGAGGGACTGCTCCAGACTGTGCTACAGCTGAGCAGCCACAACATTTATCTGGAAGAAACATGTTCAAATCGCCATTAGGCCTAAGAGGTCATTAGACCCACATCTACCATACCCTCAGTGGATGTTGTAGCAAAAAATCTACCTGGCACGGGATGGGAAGAAGATGGTCCTTCACTCCTACCTACTGTTACTTCACATTTCCTCTGTGAAAAAGATGACTTTAAGGAGCAGTTTTAGGGCAATGAATCTTATTGTCCTAGGTTGTCTCCCTGCAACCTAGACATGTAAATATCACCCCTCAGAGACTTATGAGAAATCTGTTTTCAGTATTTCCCATGAGCTATTTTAGGGAACTTTTGGTCTGTGTTATGTTTTTATGGATCCCATTGTCAGCTTTCTCTCCCCACAGACTTCATGTAGGGAAACAAAGCATCTGGATTCCAATAAGCGGTAGGTTTGGTGCTGCAACAACCAGTCAATGTTTTGATGCTCAAGAGTGTTTTGCAGTAAAGTTTTATATCCTCGAGATTTTGACAACCTTTGCATTTTAAATAAGTGGGATAAAACTATCTCAGAAGTAGTTACGAAAGCTGGGGACACTTTTGTTAACTGAGCTGTCATTTTGGCATGGTATCAAGTCCATGGCAGACTCACTGAAAAAATATTGCATCACAAAATAGACGGTGTTACAGAATCTTAGCATGGAATATATCTAAGAATATGAGGTCAAACTGTGCTTGTTATCTCATAGAAATTAAAAAAAAACACAAACAAAAATCCCAACCTAGCAGAGGGTTAATTTAAAACTAAGAAGAATCTACTTCAGGCAGTAACATTTTTTAAACCTTCCTTTATAATTTTTGCTTATCAAGGAGTGCCCTTCTGGTATATCAACTGAGCCAAGACTGAGTTCTCAAATACTATGATGGCTTCTGTTAATTAGATAGTTTATCTGTGATGAGTTGTTGACACTGAGATGATTTGTGTTAAATAATTTTAAAATATTCTGTGGGGCACTAACTTAGATGCATTGTTTGTTCATATTCCAGGCCCCGGCTTCAATCTTTTTTACAGCCCTCGACAGAAATGAAGCTGATGCTTCAGCAAACTTCTTTAAGTCAGAACAAGTAACATTGGATAGATATTTTGGAGTAACTGGAAATCTCTGTAATAATTTTGTCTTTTTATACTCTGGGCTTTAGTTTAATGCCATAAAATTTGAATAACATTTTTGGTAATATTATTTAAATACGCTCAGTATTGCTAGCTTAGCATTTCTTTAATATTTCTTTTGTGATGCTTTCCCAGTCATAAATCCATCTCCAGTCCTGCATTCATTTTGCCTAATTCAGGCAAGATGCAGGAAAGACTGCACTTTCTCCTAGGGTGCTATATTTTTATCTATGCTCTATCTTTCAGTGGGCTTTACTTTCACAGGAAAGGTGAACAGGCTGAGTCTTAATTGTGAAATACACTATTTCTTATAAAAAACCATGCACTGTATTTCAGTGATGCTTACTAAGTATTACACCGTTTGAAATGAAAAACATTTTAAGGTTGCATATGGATGAACCAAGGGTAAACACTTACAAGTAGGAAGCACTCTGGCACAAAAATAGCAGGAACACATCATTATTTGTTCCTCTTGTTCTACTCCATAAACCAGTTCTCCCCTCATATCTTGCTTCTCTGTTCTTATACGTTTCCACCTTCCCATTTGCCTCTATTCTTTTCTTTCCTATTCCCCCTTTCAACAAAAATTATACCCTTCTTTCTGACTGTTTTTATCCACTCTTCTCTTGTTTGCCTCCACTCTTTCTCTAGTCTTTAAGCCCCAAATGCTCCCTTTTCCTTCTCAACGCCCCATCCTTCCTGAGTGGGAGTGCTGCCCATGCCGCTATAACACCTCAGACTCTGTTGTGATCTCCATTCTGCATTTGCACATGGATACAGTCCCCTAATTGAGAGACTTTTTTTTTTTTTATTAAAAGCATTAGACATTTATATGTAGGAATAACACTTGCAGAGACATTCTCTAGGTTAAAAGTTAAAAGGGATGTCAATCATCATACTTCAGAACATAAACAGATTGCCAGCGTGGGTTGAAAAGGAATTTTCCCCACATAAATTCATAGAAGTTTGCAATAGAAAAGAACTAATAGGTCAGCTAATCCATCTACCTGCCAATTCAAGCTTCTTCCCCACCATGTATTTTGCTGTTCCTTTGGCCTCTCAAAAATCTCAAGCGATTGGACTATTAATGCTTCCCCATAGAGATTATACAGTCATTTAGTGCAACAGATTTTTTCGGGCAGTCACTCTAAACTTCCTTTTATTACCTTCATCCCACTAGTCTTAATGGCACTTCCATCTACCATATTAAATAACATTTCCCTCATGCCTTAATTTTTACAGTTTTGCAGTAATTATAAATTGCTGCCATGGCCTATTTGATGATTCTTACCTAACCAATTAGTTGCCTTTAGCTAAAGAAAACCATTATTTTCAGTATCATCTCTGCTTAAAATGATACTTCTGTAACTATAACACACATGAGAAGAATCACCTACACCACAACTGCAGGCAGACCACAGTTTCTGAAAATATATACAAATACACATAAAGAGATTTGTTAACAAGAATATCCATATATGCGGTACACTTACACCCATGCAAAATTAATGTGCAACTAACTCTACTATAATTCTTTAGCTTTTTCAGCTATGTGAAAGTTTCTGTCATACTCTATTCTGTCCTGTCCTGAAATTCTTTGTTCAGGGAGGAAGACAGCTTTCCAAATCAGGTCTCTGTCTCTTCAGTGGTAAAAATCTTGTTTGGGTATTCAGAACAATGAAATAAGAAGTACAGAGAAAAGCTTTAAGGCTTGACAGAGAGGTTAAACAGGTAAAAAGAGTGCTGTATGTCCCTTCCTGGGCCACTTAAAAACCATCCCACAAACCACTAAAATTAGTCAAACCAGAATGCTCCAGCAGGATTTACATTTCTCATATCCTAGCTTGTAAACAAGGGGAAGATCAAAAAATGCACAGGTAACCCTGAAACAGGCAGGAGAATATTTTGCCTGCATCTTAAAGGGACACACACTCTTGCAGATGTGACAGAGGACAGGGTAAGAGAGTACTGAATTGCTGTCTAAAGGTATCACATGTGAGTCTTCTGTTATTTGTGGGATTACTAAAATACCAGAACGAATAGGAAGGTATAACTCTTCTTGTACTCTGCATTATTGTTATAGTACCTAGGAGCCAGAAAACCAACAGAGAGAATGTCAACCCTTGCCGCAAACAGCTTTCAGCTACTATCTCCAGTTTCTGTTTTCCAAGACAAATGTAACTCTCCCCTCTTCTAAACCTCATATTTTTTCTAGAGCTATGGCTTTTGCAAGTCTAAGGTTTTACTATGGAGACATTCTGAAAGTCTGGTGGTCGAATTCTACGTAGCTGTTACTGGATGAAAGCAGCTAGTGACCTTCACTGGACTCCCTAGCCCTCAAGGTATTTTCAAACTCCATTGACCTGAGGAGAACAGTGGTCTAGGCTGCTCACAAAGCAAAAGCAAAAGTGGTCCTCCTGTAAAAGTAAGCTGAAAAGTACAATATAGAACTTTCTATTGTAGGTCAATTTCTAGTATAATCCTAGAAAGCAAGCAGGTAATATACTTAAAATACAGGTGATGAAACGGTTACTATAAAGTATCCTAACTAGACACATTTCTGTAACTCTATTTTTATATTTCTTTACATCCTTTGTAGATTAGCGTAAACACAATTAATTAATCATGAAAAGCAACTCCTACAGAGTAGAAGCAGGATTTTAGCTTCCAAAGCAAGTTCCCTGCCAGACCTGAAAAATCTTATTCATTGTCAAGCGGTGTCACTCTTCTTAGCCAGCCTTTGATACCATGAGGTGCAGCAACCAAGAATTGCAGCAGTCTGCCTGTTTTTTGACATGGATACAGGATTGAAATATACTGGGCTATTTGCACCATCTGGTACATGCATTTCAGTTGAATGAAAGCAGATGAACTCCTGGGCACTTTGGTGATGAAACACCAGGAGAAAAGGAAACAAAACTCAAGAGACAAAAAAGTGTTAGTGAGGAAATGAAAGCTGAATTGATCTCATTTCTGGACTATGGAAGGCCATCTTCTAGGTTTCCTCACACTCAACATAGGACTACACGTTTGACTCCTTGCACTTTCGGAATAGGAATGCGTTAGATTAAGCGGAATGTTCTAATGATCCTTTTTAGTTTCAAAATCTAGGGATCTATAAATATGTATATATCAGTGTTGCTGTGACTATGATTTGCAGCTGTCAATCAGTTTGCCTTTATGGCTGTAAATTTTCATTTCACTAGATTTTTTAGTGTAGTCTTCTGAAAAGAATAAAAGTCTACTCCACATCTCCACATTTCAGACAGAAGAGTAATGCATGATTAACAGTATGCTGAGAGGTGTCACATTCACATTAACACTGATGTGTGAACCAGTGGTCAAATGGCAGATTACATGTCTGTCACAACACATCAGGGCAGTGTTCCAGTCTGCCAGCTTTACCCTGCCCAGCTTCTTCAAACAAAGAGTTCTTCCGAAAACTGTAGCACAAAAAGAATGTTGAGCCTTTGGGGGAAAAAGAAGTCTGTCTCACGGTCAAGCTTTTTGAAGTCTTAGTAACATCAAATGGCAGAAGGGGTTACTCACAGTCACATAACCTTGCAGGTTCGTGCATGTCTATAACACAAATGTTGCATATGTGGCCTTATCAAAGATTTTCTGCATTATAACTATATTACTGAAAAAGTACTACGGCTGGCATATTTCGATTTGGAGAACGGATGCCAATTCTATCAAGGCTAGAAAAACTCTGACCCAGTTCCAAGAGAAAAAGCAAGTTTTTGGAATATCATTTGAAGCAAGAAGTTCCAGTTCATTGGAAATGTCATAAAAAGTGTCCTTCTCCTTTTGTCGTAAGGACAGAATTTTATTTTTAAAGTAGATAATTAACTAGCTGCTTTATTTCTTACATAGGAAACAGTCACGCCTGGAACAGAAGTGATTTTTAGTGGGTAATGATGTCTGAAGCCAATACATATAATGAAGTGGAACATATTTCCAATCCTTTGGGATGTTTTCATATATTAAAAGCAAAATTTTAGACAATCATTGTAATATTGTTTGCAAAATCAAAAATACTTTCTCAGGGTTTAAAACTGCTTTCTAGGGGGCTGTGAATATCATGCTCACTTGAACAGTGCCTGACTTCTTACATGCTGTAAGTCCCAAAAGATCTGCTGAACTTTCCTGGAAGTTAAATTGTTGTTCCAGAAGTGCTCTCACTGCACTGGAAGTATAAAATAGAAGGTATCAAGGCTAAAAAGTTGAAAGCACTTAAGTAACATAAAAGTTAAGTTCTATTCTGAAAAACACCCAAGTTACATAAGTCTTATTTACAATATAAAAAAATGTCTGCTGAAGAATATTATCAAAATACTATACTTGTGAGTAGTTAGCATATGAGCCAGTATTTGGACACAGCCCAAAATCAGTATTTAAGTATTGTTTTGGCTCATGTCTTAAATATTAATATGTGTTTACTATATATAATGGACTTGATGATAACCTCTTACAAGATTTTAAGCACTGACTATCAGAATCACTCCTGATTTATACAAAAACAAGAACTGGAAGGCGTATAGATAGGATATGGAAAAAAATTTATATACATAATATGTGTTTATCTTCAATATGCTCTCTCTCTATAATAATATAGAATACACATTCTACATTCTATAAAATATCGCACATTAATACATAGAAATATAGTACTCCTTATGTAGTGATTATTTGGATTTTCACATTGATTCTGCATGGATACACGTTTCCATGCAAATTATTCCAAAATTCAGTCCTTTGTATCATCATTTAGCTTTTACTAAAATCCTCTTCTCTGCTCTCAATTTAAAATATTGAAGTTATGAAGATCTATGAATTTATATAGTGCATACACATTTATTTTAAAACTAGCATATTATGGTGATAGGAAGGAGCTTTTATAATTTTCCTTTTTTTATTTGTAAATTATTATTTAATGAAAAAAAAATACCACTGCTTTGTTAGTGAAATGAAGTTCAACAACATTCAGATGAGCCACAATTCAGTTTGTCAGGCTTGGCTTCCTTTCATCATTTTTTTTTCTTCCTGACACTATGAACCTGCTGCTACTGTCATAAGATGTGAAGTTTATTTCTGTATACATTTTGCTTCTCATTTCTGTATGAATGGCTCCTATGTCTTGAGGCACAGAAATGCTTTTTTCTGTGGACTGAATTTAGGCTTGTCAGGAATAACATAGGTATGGCATGTTACAAGCAGAAAGGGTAGCTAAAGGGTCTGAATTCTACCTTCAGCTATCTTCTTTCTAATTCACTTAAAGTCACTTAAATAATTATTCTTAAGCAAAGGTCTCACTGTATGTTACAGCACTATACATAAAAAACAACTATAGTTGTGCAGCACAGCATGGTGTTATAAATGATACAACAGTATAATATTTTACATTCAGAAAGATAAAAAACTGTGCACAACATACATTAAATGCTTTCACTGATATTCATTAATTTTATTCTCATATTCAAAGACAGATAATATTAATGAAATGTATTTTAAGCACTCATAAATGCACACTTGAGCAATGTAAAGAAGTATTAGAAAAGTGTCTAATATTATTCTGATAGGAAGAAAAAAGGTATACTTGTATGAAAATATTCCCAAGAAAATCTGAGCTGATATCTGGAGTTTATTACCTGTGAAGAACTTTAGTACTTACAAGTGGAATTTTCATAAGCATTTAGTATTGGTCAGCTCTGTTTCTTTTAAGTGTCATGCACATTCTCAATAATTTCTGCAGAAGCAGAGTTTCTTGACCTGTAGGACAAGATTTGTGGGGAGAATTATGTTATTAAAGTAGCAGTTAGGCATCTACATAACATAACAATATTTTGCTTTGTAGCAATCGCAAAATCCTTACTGAACTGATGTCTATAACTGTCTAGAGCTGCTCAGCATCTACATTTTTTGCAAATAGTATTCCTGTAATGTCGTTAGACACATGCTGAACAACCTATACTTTCAAAACAGAAGAAGTATCCACTAACACTCTAAACCCAGTGTAATTCACAGATTAATTTCACAACCCTGTCTGTGGGTCCTGAAAGTATTGCCTATACTTAGCTGTCACTTACAGACTGAAGTAATTTAAATTATCCTTGTTAGAGGTTTGGTTTTGCTTCTGTAGTTCATTTCAGAAATGATTTACACACATGGTATTATTATAATATAATGAGTCATCTGTTAATTATTTTTGACATCTAGGATAATAAAAATATACTAATGTTCCAGTTATTAATAGCATTGGCCTATCTTTATGAAACTCAAATATACCACACTGTCATGATTGTTGGAAAAACTGGCACCAACTCACACTTTCATCTTTAAAACGGTGCAGGTATTTTTTGTACCTAACTTCTGTGAAGACGAGTACAACCTGCAAGTCTGTCTTTACATAACTGCAGATAAGCAGTGCTTAACCTACCTTAGTTTAAAAGCCTTTCAGCGAAATGCACGATGACTACACACGCTATCAAAAATAATCTTCGACCGACCACATGCTGTGCAAGGGTACCAGCGAAATACTTCATAAACAGACAGAATGCAAACATGCACAAACATACAAACCACTAATGCCATAAACAACCTCAAGCACAGTACAAACAAAATGCATGCCAAGAAACCTGCTTAAAAATTTGTATTATAGAAAAATACACTTTCAATGTCTGAAAATTTATTTGACTACTTACTGTACAATAAACAAAACTCCGCAAAGTGCATGATCACCCTTGAATGAAACTTCTGACAAGCTCCATTGACTGTTTATTATTCACTGTCCCTGGAGATATATATGTGTTGCATGATCTTTAGGGTGGCTCCTCTTGTCCTCCATGCTTAAGTCACCTAATAAAAATAGGCTACATGTACATGATATATGATCATGTGTCCCCTATATGCTTATCACATCTATTGAAAAACCAGTAATTATTAGGTAAGTATTTGGGTATTCAGCAAATACAACCACCTAAATCACAGAATCAATTTACTCCTGATATAAATCCACTTCAACACCACTTTGCATCTGTAGTTAAATTCACTTCTAGAATAGAATTTAAAGATAGAGTTTTGTTCTTATTGGACTGCTTACAGTGCATACGAGAACCACAACCATGCTTTTGAAAAGACTTAAGGCCTCACAATGGCATCACAAAGCCAGACACTTCAGTACCCGACATGGCGCTCTGCTGCCAAGTGAAGCCCTCAGCCCGCGCTTGGCAGGCAGACTGGCTGCAGACAAATCTGAAGAGCAGTTAAGTTAGTGAAAAACAGAGAAGGTTGCTGTTAAGTAGAAAATGCAGAGAAGATAGTCAGAGCCCAGAACCTGTCCCTCAGAAGGAGTTAGGTCTATCAGTTCAGACTGTATGCTGGAGATTAGTCTGAGGTTCCTCCCCTCCGATCTCTTCTGGGGGAGGCGGTGAGTTAGGACCCATTTAGCACCCAGCTTTAAGAGAGGAATGGCGAAAGATGTAATTTCATGAAAATTTCTCCCAGATTCTTCCTATATCCTTTTACTACTGATGTGGCAAACAGCAGAACAGTGTTGTGGCAGGCTCTGCACTGCATGTTCAATGGATGGCCAAATATGTAACTACTAACTATAGTCTTTTCCTTGCTGGAGCTCTGACTTTGATTTTTTTTTTTCTCACACAGGTATTTATGTTCGCAAAACCTGCAGGAACATTGTGATCTTCAGCGCTTTGAAAAATTCAGTTACACTGACCAAATGTTTCCAGAAAAAATTGTGGCAGAAGAGGGCAGATAAAAAGATGGACTGGTAGAATGTGTCTGGTTTCTTACGGCTAAACCCTCTCTGTCAATAGTTAAAAGGCTGAGCTGGACACAGGACATCCAGGCTGGAGTGCATTGAGAATTAGAAGTGAATCAGAGAGTGAGCTACCAGGTAAGTGGTGCTGAGAAAGAGAGGGAAAGTCCAGGCGAAACACAAATCCAAGCACAGGCTTGCCATGCTTCCGAATCAATGGCTACTAAGAAATACCGAGGTAAATCTTTCAGAGCATTTCTAAGCCGTCACCTCAATACAAGAAGGTTTAAGGAGCACAGTGAAAAAATGTCTCAAATTGTCTCAAAGTAAGCTAGTATCAGAAAACGACTGAATTAAACCAAATAAGTTTCACTGATGACTAAACACACTGCAGTGTGGGCACTGATTTATCAGTTCTGATGACTTTTACTGGAGCAATTTATCCAGCTGTCCATCCAGGCAGGAGAAGTCACTATCCTCATGGCAGAGGCAGGATGTTCATTCCCTAGATGCTGCTGTTTATAACTAAGCATATTAAAGTAAGTGCAATTAGTGGTCTTGCAAAGTAATACAGAATTTCATATCCCAGATTGGCTGAAAGGTGATACGTCACCTCTTCATCCATACTGTTCAGCAGATGCCCCAGGAAAATTATCATTTAAATTCAACAAATATCATGAATCTTCATTACCAGATTACACTGATTAAACTAGTCAAATTCTAAATGAATTCAACTAAATGGGCATAACTTTTCCACTTCAGCTCAGTCCTCAGAAAAGAACTACTTGATAATTAGATTATTTACTGTTCTTTGTTTTTATTAACACTTGTTTAATTCGAAACTGAATACACAGTAAGAAGTAAAGACCTTTTGTGAATTTTCATTAAAGGAACCAGTGTGTGCCAAAAACATGTTTCTGAATACTCTTCAGGAGTAGGAAAGACTTCAAGAGAAGGTGGCAAACCAAGCTATCACTGATATTTTAGCATTTAGGGATAAACACACACAAAAAATATTTAACCAGGTGGACACGGAAGAAGAGGGAGTTCCTGAGGGTTTTATTTTCTAGACCTTTTCCTAAATCAAAATGAAGTAACAAGATAGTTATTTTCCTTTTCTTTACGCCTCAGATCCTGCTTATACACAGCTTTAAATGTTCTCCTTTATTATCTATGCATCCATATTCTCTCTGTTTCTTTTTCCCGGTGATTGTCTGCCTCTGAAGAATACTGATAAGATGAACTGTGTTCCTGTCCAATCTCAGCAGAAGCAAGTTTTTTTCAATTTTTCACTCCAACTAAAGATCAACTTGGGACAAGCAACACTACTGCATGTTTTCAAATTGAGATTTGAGAATTTGCTGGCTAGCACAAAATGTAACACTATGCTTTAGTAAATTTAGAAAGGACTTTCTTGTCTTGGTAGTAGTATTCTGACACAGAGTTTCTGTGGGTCTTTTTTCCTTGGATATAACATAAGGAAGTTGCTGGAGATACAGTTATTGTGTTCCCTGCTTTTTTTAAGTAGTTACCTACTTTCCCAGATTCTTTAGTAGCAACAATCTGCTCCTGTTGTAATGAAGTAACTTTAGTTTATATTAAGAAATAGAGCTGCTAAAGCTTTGGCTTTGGCATGGATGGGTATTATTTGCCTGAAACCATGCTTGATTTGGAAGGTTTTGGCTATGGTGCTGCAAATCCCTTGACACAACCTCAGACTTTAGGTCAGTAGGGGATATTCAAGTTCCTTTGTGATAACTGAGCATGACTCAGTGATTAAAGATGTTGGGTGACCCGACATCTCTGGAGCTCTGCTACAGAAAATAAAGTCGCGGCCAGAAGCCTTTAAAACCACATACTTGTCTGTGTGTTTATTAATGTCATCCCTAGTGGCAAATGCAATATATAGTTTAAAAAAATAATGCTCTATTTTTTTAAACTGGATTTATAAAGTCCAAATGTTTGCTTAGAAATTAAACATTTTGGTACTGGGGCCTCTAGGATATGTTGGCAGTGGAAAAACTAACCTACACCAGATGGCAGAGGTTAAAGAAATACTATAAAATATGGCTTCTATTCATACAGTTCTCAGACAAACAGAACCCCAAGCAGAAAAAAACTGTGAAAGTGGAAAACCTTTTCATTTGCTTACATTTCTCTTTGCTACTCAGCAAACCTGAGAGGTATTGTATCATCACGTATCAAGAAAGTAATATGCCAGATTGTTGTAACAGGTGGAATATGTTTGTTTGTAACACGTTGAATCTGAAATAAAGAAAGGACCAAAGTTACTAAAGGTTCTACAAAAACATTTACAAAATGTAAGTACCTAGGTTTAGTACCTGCAAAGCTTACTGCATAAATGAGAATATGGGACAATAGCTCCATTTTGAACACAAAATATAAAAATTAAACTCTCATATTTCACAGGTTCAGTTAATTTAGCTACGTGAACATGTAAGCTAAGGAGATAATTCTACATTAGCATTTTTAATTAACCATTTCATAAAGGAGAGCAATTTTTATCTAGACTTCATCCTATTTTATCTAAACCTTATCATCTCTATACTACATCCTTAGTTTTTTATATTTGTTTCTAAAGCTTCTTAAAATCACAACTGTTTTGTAACTTCAGTGTGCTTAACTTACATAGGATTTGATGAAGCTATTATTTCTATAATATGAATGCATCCTGATAATAAAAATACTTCTTGAATACTTTTTGTCATTTCAGAAAATCCACTTTGAACCCCAATCTGTAAAGCAAATGTGCAATATAACCCATTTTCTTACCATATATGTAGTTCTGTGATGTTTAAAAAAAAGAGAGGAAAAAAACTGATGTGAACTTGGGCACAATGGACCATGCTGTCAAAAACATTCAGTTGTCAAAAATGCAGATGGCATAAAAGCACAGAAACAGATCAGTTATTGGAGATTTTTTTTTTTAACAGGAGCTATTGTGTGGATTTTAAAAATTGATTAGGTGCCTAAAAATGTGTGTGGGTGGCCAGTAAGGTCTTCAAGGATATCTATATAATGTCTTGAAAATCCTGTTTACGTGAACAGTTAGGTAATTAATATCTTGAGAGACAGTCCAATGTCTGAGATGATAGAAATGAATGTTCTCCCATATTAACAGTGGTTAAAAAGGAAAACAGCACGGTGTCTGAGGAGGGGAAAACCAGCTTGAAGTCTTGTCCTTTTCCCTTAAAAAGAAAAGAAAAAAAAAAAAAAAGCTGAAGCAAATGGAAAGCACTGCACAATGAAAACAACTATTGAGCAGCTCTTGCAAACATTCTGTAAAGATTTTATGTATTTGAAATTTCTAAGCTACAAGCTCAAACAGCACTACTAAGGGCATTCAAAACGACGATTAAGATCGGTAACAAGCTACCTGGCCAATCTCAAGAGTTCAGCAAGAGGCAGGCTCTGCCTTTTCCTTCCTGAGCTGTTCCCAAGAGACAGAGAGGAATCTCGAAATTCAGAAAGTGCTTACAACTACTACGACTGTTTCCTCCTTCTGCCCACTCTATTTTTGCCCCTTTTGCCTGTAAGAGTAGTGGCATTTTAGTGCGAATACAAAGCCCCTTTGCGATGGATAGAGTCAGTGTTCATAATAAACTCATCTCTTATTGCTAGGCAACACTGAGCAATGTGAATTTGTCACTTCTGTTTGGTGCAACTTTCGATTTCACCTCCAACTGTAACAATATAGCCTGCTATATTTTAGATGCCACTGTGGTTGGATGCCATCCCAGGAAAGATGTGAACTACTACTGACAGGGAGTGAATGACTGGCAATGGGCATAAGCAGTTTTTTGATTCTTAAGCCTTGACATATAATTAATTGTTAGATTTATTCTTCTATGAAACTCATACTTCATGATTCCTACTTACTGACTGCCTTTTAGAAAAGGCAAATGGAACATACAAATTTCCAGTGAGGTGAAGTTTTGCTTGTCTGTTTACCTTTTTTCTTGTGGTATTTGCTCTGTTCGTATTTTTCTGCATGGGCTGTCTTTCTGAGGGGTGACTATATGTAAGATTCAGATATTAAGTACCCTCAATCAAGTGTATGTCATTATTTCTAAGGCATATCCAATTAGTCTTTCGAATAAATATGTTCCTTACCTTAAGAAATTAAGGTTCAGATTACAATAGATGCTGAGCAACTCTTCAGCACTGCTGAATACCCCTAGCACCCAACACCCTCAGTTGTCGAGGAGCTCAGATTATTGCAAAATCAATACTGTAGTCACAATTTTTTCAATCTGAACTGAAACCCCCCCATTGAAAACAAAATAAGTTTAATGCTATTACATGGTATCTAGGCTTTTTTGATTAGAGGATTGATAATTTTGTTTTTAAAATTTGTGTGTGATTGTCTAACCTGGCTATTAGGTCTCTGCTCTTTGATCTTTGAAGAATTAGGTCTGTTTGGGGGTAAAAAAGGGAAAACTGAAAACCTCTATTGTTTCACTACCTTTGGCTAAGACATAGCTAGAAAGAGGGACAAATTTATACTTCAAATAAAATATACATCTTCTAAAAAATCATCATCCTGATCACCAGTAATTTCTCTAAATGTTTAGAAATATTTCACGACCACGTTAACTACAGAAATATACCAAACAACTGAGAAACTTAGTAATATTTTAGTCTTTGCATATTTTCACTGACTCACTGAAAACAAAAGGAGTTTCTGTAACTGTATGAATGAACCATGGCATGTGCATGTTCTTTTAAGAAAGGCCAAGGGTGCAGTTCTATTTTCTTAGCTCTGCTTTCATATTTATGTGTCTCATTTCCAGCTCATTGCTGATGCCTTAGTTGCACTATCCATCAACACTTTTATCCTCCTTGTTCCTCAAAAAGAACATAAAATCCTTTTTTATGTGGTGGTAATATTATTGCAAATAAAAGCAAATACCAAAATCTTTATTAGTCTGCCAAAATAATAAACTATTTAATAAAAGCATGCTGTAAAAATAAGGTCATTTGCATCACTCAAGTTTCTTGCAGGAAATACAGAGAATTATTGGTCAAAAAGTACAAACTGACAGCAATTATTTCTGTTGTTGATCTAATGCTGCCTGAAAATGGGTTAAAAAATGCACTGAGGTTTTGTAAGTTTGCTGTCTTTAAATGTTTGTTTTTAATGCTGTTGTATACAGAGGAGCCTGGGAGAATCCAATTTTTCAAAGCTCTGCTTTTTTACCAATCTTCTCCACAATGGAAGAAAGAGAGACCGGATAGATGCGATTAGAAATCTTTACTGCAAAGCTCATAGTAACCTTCTGACTCACATACTGCTACAAGATTTATCATCCAAATATTTACCATTTTTATATTCTGTATTAATTGTATTTGGTTAGGATTTGTGTCAGCTTTAGCTATATGATTTTTTTCACCTTTTTCTTTTGTCATTCTTGCAGACAGATCAATGCAAAGCTTTTATTTAAGAAGTTTGTTAAATGTTTAAAGTTAGTCAAAATATGCTTTCAAAATCATGCATCTAATGTCTGATCCTTTTTTCTTGTTGTACTACAAACCTGACCATTATTTTCTCACTGCAGTTTCTCTCCCCATCTGGCAGTTCTGCAAATATGTTATTGATAGAGCACAGAAAAATCAGTTGCCGTGGTGAGATTTAAACACTGCTTGTAATGTCCCTGCACATCTCCCCAAAAGAGCCTGCATATAAACATCAAAAATAAGCTAATCTTATAAAATTATAAGATCATAAATGATCTTATTCATCAGACACAAAGTATTTACCTTAATTGCATAAATGTTAGGGACTGATCTTCGGAACAACTCAGTTAAAAGGCTTCTGAAAAGACTCTTTTTTAATGCTTATTTCAATGATGTTTTGTAACTTAAGCATTGTAAACCCCTATAAATCTCAAAATACTCTGCAAGGTATACCTATGCCCACTTTACAGACAGAGAAACTGAAACAAAGAGCAGCTGAAGTTGCATGAACGATCACGCAACTATCAACAAGTTACTGACCAGAGAATAAAATTCCAAGATTCAGATCACTGGTGCTGTCCCAGTATTTTTGGGCTCTACTGCCTCTGCTTCTTAGGCACAATAGAGATGCTCCACTTATTTAAAGGATGAGACCTGTATAGAGATGAAATATTTTTACAATACATTATTTAAATTGAAATGAATACTTCATGGAGCCCTGTTAGTATATTCAATCATGCCTTAAACCATAAACCAGCCAGGAGTTATTCTCCTTGCTTCACAGACTGCAGACTGCTGAAAGCTGAATTAACCCTTCTATGAAATAATGTTTAGGATGTCATGTGATATGCGCAGGGCAGATAAAAAGCAAGTATGTTAGGAACAGCCCTTTTTTTTATTTCTGAAGGTGTGGAAATTTGCTATTTGCATATATTAATAGGTTCGATAGCTAAGTTTTGGTCTTGCAAACACCTGAGCTGGGTTACACATTTTGGTAAAATCACCCATATGTAGCTAAATCAGTAGTTTCCAAAGTTGACTGGTTTGGATACTGCACGTATTAACAGCAGTTGCTGGAGTAACAGCTCCCAGATATGCAGGACTGTGCAATTCAGCAGGAAGGTGTTAGAGTCTTAAGACAACCGTACAATTGAAATATAGAACACGTACAGCAGTTTCAGAATACTCCATCATTAATCAGTGGTATGGTTTAAATTAAAAGCACTTGCATTGTATGTGCTTGGTATTTATTGCAATTGCTATGCTATGTATACATCATTAAGACAAACTGTACAGATGGGATTTTAAAAGACTTAGATAATTTTATGAATGTTAATTAGAGCTTTGTCTACTCAGGCTAAGATATGTAATAAAGATACCTTCAAATCACATTTTTAATAATATTATAGCTTGTATTACCTGTAAAACTCAGCAGATTTGCAAAGGTCTTTTAAGGATTATTTCTGAGCTGGGTTTCTTAGGTACAAGAGAATTAAGAAAATTGTCAACAGTGAAACAAATCGGTGGAAGATTCCTGTAGATAACAATTTGTAACTCAAACGATTACAGATTATTAAAATTCCCTTCAGCTTTTAGAAAAAAAAAACAAAAACCAAAAAAACCAAATGCAACCAACTGACCAAATAAACAACCCAAACTAGGCAATGGCAACTAGCAAATCTGTGACATGAACTCATGGTTCACAACCTGGCCTTTCAAGTAAATCTCTGCAGATGGATGGTAAAGTTCTGCTCTTCTCTCAGCTTATTCCTGAAGTTGTAACAATTCTGTAATGTTATTGCAGTAATACAATGACTGCAAAACCCTATGTTTTTGAAAATCATAATGCTGACAGTAAGACCAGATACCAGGTGTCCTGGTTTTTGTCTTTGCCCAATTTCTCAGGCATTATAGAACTAATGGGACAACTAGAAGAGATCTTTTTGTTCAAAACCAATTCATATCAATATAGTAATCGGAAGCATCTTTCAGACTCTTGCAAAGTATTTCTTTACTTCAAAGCTTCAACAACATCAAAGAAAGCATACAGACAAAGCAGTGTTGGAAAGGAAGTAACATGCCCTTATTTTTAGCACTTGCCCACTTGTCACTCTTAAACTCTCATCTGCCTTTCAAATGTAGTGTAATCTAATTTTTATGCATACTGTATGCTCGTACAGACAATTTCCTCATTTCAGAGTATGTCGAGTTTGGTAAAGGCTTTTGTACTTTTCCTTAACCTGTTTCAGAAATAGCACTGTCACCATTTGTCTCAGTAATATACAGGATGATGGAAATTGACATTTTTCTATATAGAAGTGAAAAGAATATTAGTTTTATCAAAGACTAGATCCCCTCTTCCCCTCCAGTTAGATATGAATTTGGTCACTTCAGGGCTTACAGTGTAGGATGATTTTAAGCAATGGTCCCAGTGGTTGCAGGCTCTATCACCTAATAATTGACCATGACAGGAATTATATGTCCAAAGCCAACGGGTAGAGTGAATAGCATATGTCAGGGTCAATTATAAGGTGGAAGACCCTGCAACAAAAAAGACTGTACTGATTAGAGCATGATGTTGACATGGAAGCTGATGCTTCAGTGTTATTTCAAAGGGCACTGTCACAGCCACCCTTCCTTAAGGTCTCAAAATCAGAGGCAGATTATGTCAGTGGTTTATACTACACATGATGTAATAAAGTTCAACGGGACATTGAAAGTTACAATTGATTTGTTGCTTTTTTGCAGTAATAAAATGCTTTATCTGTATCACTCAAAATTAAGCTCGCTACTCTGCTAATTAGGTCAAAACAGCTCCATACTTACTGGATTAATTCTCTCTTGAAAAATCTGACTGTGAGATGAAAAGAGTATTAAATATGACACAGTTAAAAACTGTTTTGATTGTTAAAGTTATTAACATTATTTGTACTGGCAAAGTTGAATAGGAACAATGGAATAGAGAGAAAATAGTCCTTTTTATTACTTAAAGCTATGTTATAAATATTTTACGATATGGGAAGATTTTTGCAGTGAAACAAATGGGCCAAAAAAGCTGCTGTTTGCTTATTCCCCTGAAACTTCAGCAGCTTTAACCTACTCAAATGTTCTTAATCAGTGACGAACCGCAGAACCATTTAGTAAGTGAGTAATGGTCCCAAGCTACATACCACCGCAGTAAGATAGCATAGTTCATTTTTATATTTTCATTGCACCAGTTCAATTTTCTGACTCTTTTCTTTGAAAGCTGTTTTTCTAAATTTCTGCATCTCTGTAAAAATATCCCAGTCATTTCTGCCTACAAGATCCTAGTGGTTTAGCTCATGATGATGGACAAGATACTGTAGCTTAACCTCACTAACTAAATAGCTAATTTCTCTCTGTACTCATGGGCTATTATCCGTGACCACATTTTTCCTGGGTGTTTTGCAGCCATCAAATAGATGGCTAACTCACAATAAATTAAGCCTATAGTAGTAGACTCAAAATTGTTACATGCTGAACATGTTGGAAGGGTTACTGAGTCTAAAAGACCTTTTTCTTATCTAGAATGTTAATAGGAGATCATAGTCTCTAACACACAGAAATGCTCCAAAATTTCCATCTTCAGAGTCTTCATCGGCAGTTAATGTAACTGCGCAAGAAACATGCCAGATAGCAGGGACTTGGTTTTGAATCTTGTACACGTACTTTATGATAAACTCATCTCTGATCTACATTTGTTTCAATGTAACAGTAGAATAGCTCTCACATTTGTTTTGCGTTTAAAACATATAAATTTAAAAACTGAAATGCTTATTTCTAAAAATTCCATCTTTTTCTTCAAAAGTAAGAAAAAGACAGAAGGATATGAAAGTTCTTTAACCTGTAAATACAACATCCACACTTAACTCTTCCATTACAATCCAAATAGATATAGATGGAATAGAAACTCCTTTGATACTACCGGGTTTCTGGTGAGTGGAAGGTGCCCAGACATTTCCTCCCCCCCTAAAGTACAGAAGGACCTCCTATGGAGAAAAATACATTAAAATCCCATGGATTAAGCTGAATACAAAAAAGGTAAATGAAAGATTTTGCCAGTCAAACTTGACAGTTTCTGTTGGTGGTAATTACTATTACTGTTTTTACTAATAAAGTAAAAATTTCAAACACTGAAAACTGATCTAGTCAAGTGAAAAAACTGTTCAGCTGCCAGTGAATATTAATTTTAGCTTGCATTTGAGCCTGCTGGAAATGGAAAGAGACTGGTCATTTTGACAGAGGCGTGACCTTATAAGGTTAATTTTATACTTTTGACTCACTGAAGATTGGTAGATTAATGAAAATTAAGTTGATGCATAGATTAGAAAAATTGACATCATACAAGGACCATTACCTATCAGTCAAGAACTTACATAATGCCATCTTAGGCTAAATTATCTTTCTGTTGCAGTGGTTAATAAATACAGGTCTAAGAGTCTTCTTGAATGCTAAACAGAGGACAAAGTAAAGTTGCTGGATTTCATAGTTCTGCAGAAACAAGTCAAATCACCGATGAAAATTACTAGCTTTGTCTTATCAAAACTAGGCACTATAGGATTAGCTGTGTATATTTTCATTAGTGTTTGTATGGAGCACTTAAGAGCAAGAAGCCCATAGGCCTGGTAAGTCATCCTTCACGTACAGCACTGATCACCAGGGGCCAATCTGTGCAAGTGGCTGGAGACAAACCGGCACTCACTGCATGCCTCTGTCTGTCTAAAAAGAGGTGAACAGTGTGACAAGGTGCTTGAGCTAACCTCCGTAGGCTGTATTACCTTCGGCATAATGCACTGTTAGCGTAGTTATGCAGCATTCAGAGCAAAGCTCTTCATATCTGCCAGGCTTGAAATGTAGACAGAATGACCTTGTGCCCTTCTACACCCGGATGGGGAGATACGCCTCCAGAAAAATTCCTTTCATTCAGTTTTTAGTAGTATGTCAATACATCTCATGCTTCCAAAACAGAAGTTTTTTCCCAAAATTTGTGTATCTCATGGAAGAGTTGATAATACCCTGTTTACTGTGAAGTAAGTGAAAATTCAGTGAAGTTGTCAATGACAGGCAGCTAAAGGAGCTCCACAGCCGGTTTCTCAGAAAGAAGACCGAAGTATCCTCCCGTAGAATCTCAAATCATTTCTCTGTACTACATTAACAGCATTGGGTATCAACAGCAGCAAAAACTCTGCCACCTGTTAGATGAGGGAAACACCTCTAACTGCAGGACAGTCAGAGCAGGACACTAACGAGGGGCAGTAAGTGGCACATTGCCAGCTGCACCCATGAAAATAGTAACATTCCTGTTTCGGACTTAGCATGGTAAGCAAAGGAGACAATTTTCAAAACAGAAATATTCTTTTAACATTACATCTGCTTTATATATGCAGCATTCCATTACTTACTGGTGATTATAATAGGAAATCTTTTAATTAAGAACTTCAGCAGTTCACCTTTAACTGCCAATCACGGGATAATTGGCCCTTTTCTAATAGGTACTGCAGCTCAGGTACGCTAAAGTGACTGTTTCTCAGAATAACTTACTGAAAGTAAGTTATTTTTGGAACTCATTTATAAGAGAACTTAATTAACTATTCCAGATCGTTAGGGATACTGCATTGCGTTTTTTAATCCTCTGACAGGTTCCTCCAGTTATATTAATTCATTATAATTATTTTCAACTTTCTAGGCAGAAAAGGGTGAGAGAGAAGCGCTGAGCCGCTGCTGGCTTTCTGTACAAAGTAGCCAGTACTTCCCCGAGAAGAAAGGCAGCTTTGGTGAATTGCATTGTTTCAGCTGCTGCAGCAGCACAGCAGAATTTCTTGGGGCAATCAGCTTGAGAGATGATGCACTGTCTTTTGTCCGCTGTCGTATGGCAGAACCTTTTAAGAGCAGTGACACTCTACCAGTTATTTTATCAGGTGAGAGTGAACAGATTTTCTCACTGAATATATTCCAAATAATTTGAAAACAGCATCTTTTTGGGCAAAATACAGATTTGTTTTGAAACCCCACTTTACTAATTCAATTTTGACATATTTCACAAATTCTGGGAGCCAAATCCCACTTTTTTATTTGTGCAAATAACTACTGACGTCTTTATCAGAAGGAAGCAAAAATTCCAGTCTCACTAGCAAATGAAGCAGACTTTGGTCCTGCAGTGTCATATGTAACTTCTACTTCAAACAAGTCTGACTTGTAAGTGGAAATTTGTTTTTTGAAAGCTGTAAAACTGAACTCAATAGAACCATCTGCTGAAAAAACCAGCAACATTGTATCAGAACAGATTAATAACAATAGACCTTTGGGAAAATAGAGGACCTCAGAATTATTCTCTACATGAGGATAATTATTCTCTACAATGCTACTTAGTAGAGAGCTTCACAAGTCTCTGAATATTTGTTATAAAGCTGTGTGATTAAAGCTACTGTTTTTATGGCCCCTCCATTTTCCAAAGTAGCAGAATAACTTATGTACGTGATTTTTAGACTTCGCATGTATCATTGCTAAGTATTGTAAATTAAGTGTTCGCAACTACTAACTGAATTATTCTTTGTGATAATCAAAAATAAAAATATTTCATTCAAACCCAGAAAAGATAGAGGTGATGTATGACAAAATACATTCCCCCCCTTTTATTTTTTTGCAATTAATCAAATACCTTTCTTCTCTCTTTTTTTTTGCAGTTCCTCGGAAGTGTGGTCATCTTCTACCAGTCCAGGTACTATGCAGTATTTCTTCATTCAATTTAGTGATTGCTAAAATCTCTCAGTACACTGGATTTACAGTTTTAATTCAGAACAGGCCTCCACTACCTTTCTGAGCCAAAAAAAAAGAAGCCCCAACCCCTCACCAAAATCCCTGCCCTTTCATCAGAATTTCACATCTAAGTAACCCTCTTTCAGATCATCCAAGATGTTCTGAAGAGCAGAAAAAGCTTTCTAAGAATTGCGCACTAAGTTATCATCACTGAACTAGAAGAAAATCCAACTGTCCTGTAATTCATTCCAATCTAAGTCAAATATTTTGTCTCATAACTGCTGGCCTATGA